>PVKV010007082.1:49018-99327 GCA_004027835.1 Alouatta palliata | reverse complement strand
GACCTAGAACCAACCCAAATGCCCATCGATGATAGACTGGACAGGGAAAATGTGGCACACATACACCATGGAATATTATGCAGCCATCAAAAACGATGAGTTCGTGTGTCCTTTGTAGGGACATGGATGAACCCGGAAACCATCATTCTCAGCAAACTGACACAAGAACAGAAAATCAAACACCGCACGTTCTCACTCATAGGCGAGTGTTGAACAATGAGAACACATGGACACAGGGAGGGGAGCATCACACACTGGAGTCTGTCGGGGGGAAATATGGGAGGGGCGGGGGAGTGGGGAGTTGAAGAGAGAGAGCATGGGGAGAAATACCAGATATAGGTGATGGGCAGGAAGGCAGCAAATCACACTGCCATGTGTGTACCTATGCAACAATCTTGCATGTTCTTCACATGTACCCCCAAACCTAAAATGTAATAAAAAATATATTAAAAAAAATTTTACCCATAGTTAGTCTTTCTAGCTAGGAAAGTGTTTTATCTTGCTTTTTCTTCAAATAAAAGAAAAAATTGTCTTCAATAAAGTTCTATAATTTCCTGCAAAAAAAAAAATGAAATAATAATAAAAGGACCTGAAATGCAGGAAGTGGAAAAAAAGAAGATGCCATCCGGGTCATGTGGAAGGACTATATGAGCCTCAGGATATAAGCCTTGCTAAGCTCTTAAGTGATAAAATGTGAAATCCACAAGAGAAGATGAAACAATATGAAACAAGTATCTCACAGCCACCTTGAAATCTGCTGGGTTCGGGAGAATCAGGTAACGCCTGCAGCTTTGATATTGTCATTCTAGGGTGAATAGAGGAAGAAGCAGCAATAAGGCATCATGAGGTTTCATAGAAAGATCGACAAGAATGATGAGAGCAGCCGGGCGCAATGACTCCTGCCTATCATCTCAACACTTTGGGAGGCTGAGGCTGAAGGCTCACCTGAGGCCAGGAGTCTGAGACTAGCCTGGCCAACATGGCGAAAACCCATCTCTACTAAATACACAAATATTAGCCAGGTGTGGTGACAGGAACCTGTAATCTCAGCTACTCAGGAGGCTGAGGCAGGAGAATAGCTTAAACCCAGGAGGTGGGGATTGCAGTGAGCCGAGAGAATGCCACTGCAGTACAGCCTGGGTGACAGAGTGACTCTGTCTCAAAGAAAGAAGGATGGGAGCAAAAGACTGTGACAAACAGCTGATGGTGACTGTGGCTGGCAGATCAGCTTTTGAGCACTGTGTGCAGATTCACCCAAGGACAAGGTTGGGGGACTCTCTACTATTATACTCAAACTACTATAGTCCCTCCTTTCAACTGAGGCCTTGTTCTCAGGCAGAGTATGTGCCTGCAGCTTTCTTTATAATCAGTCCTTTCCTAGGAGACTCCTCATCCTTTCATGAGGACAGTAGGTCACCTCCTGCAGATATGTCTGTATCCTGGCACAAGCACGACTTCAGTCCAAACTGAGACCACACAATGATCTGATCTATGTTTCCCTATAGTTAATGTTCTATATTTTATTAGAGTCTGTCACCAAGGTCAGACCAGGCACTCTCAGATGGGGACCAAAGAATTCAGCAATTCTGTTCTGGATCCTGTTAAGGGGTTGAAGCCTCCAACCATCTCACTTATGTCCTAGCAGGAGGTTAGGAAAGAAAGATCGTAGAATTCTCACATCTTTTCCCAGAGAGGAAAGTTGTTTTTTTTTTTTTTTTTTTTTTTGAGATGGAGTTTCACTCTGTCGCCCAGGCTGGAGTTCAGTGGCATGATCTCAGCTCACCACAACATCTGCCTCCTGGGTTCAAGTGATTCTCCTGCCTCAGCCTCCTGAGTAGATGGAATTAGAGGCGCCCACCACCACACCCAGCTAATTTTTTTTTTTTTTTTTTTGTATTTCTAGTAGAGACAGCGTTTCGCTATGTTGGCCAGGCTGGTCTCCAACTCCTGACCTCAGGTGATCCACCCGCCTAGGCCTCCCAAAGTGCTGGGATTAGAGGCGTGAACCACCGCACCTGGCTAGAGGCAAGATTTTCTGAGCCTGTTGAAATCTTCCTTGGTTGGTTCTTCCTCCTTGCTACCGCACCAGACATTCCTTCTTGTTTCCCATTTGCTATTTCCAGAAAAACTTTTCCTTCAGTCTCCCAGATCAGTCACTGTACACTCTCAGCCCCCAACCTTGACCTTGTACCTAAAAGTCTGATGGAACAAGGAACTCAGTCTATATGGTTCGAGTTAGCTTTGCCTACTTCTATTGGGCAGGAGTTGTAGGAAAGTCTGGGGAAGCATCTGATTAATTCCAACCTTTCCTTAGCTCCCACTCCCTGAGCGAGTCTGTGCATAATAAAAAGGCAGAGGGTCCTGGACTCAAAGGTTTGTGTCACTTATCCAAGATGTGGAGAGATAAGATAAGCACAATGGGGTGAGTTTTCTCGAGGTTGTCACCCACCATACAGCCCCCAACACCTCCTTCCCTCTAACTGCTCACCTGACAGCCTTTCCTGCGGCTGCAGGTTTAACACAGCGTACTGGCATTGCAGCCACTACTTTACTGGTTTTACATCAACCATCTGAAAGTGTCCTTCCTGAAAATGAGAGCTAGGTTTCTTCTTTGTTTTCTTTGTTAGTAATAACTGTTCGATGTAAGATTAAAGCTTCTGAAAAACTGGAAGAGCTGTGCTTCCGTAGTCAATGCTTTCAAGAAAATACCAAGAAAATTCTTTCTTGATGGGGTGATTTTTGCCCAGTGAAGAGCATGTTCTATGAAGTTGTCTTGCTGAAATCAGGCCACATTTCAGCAACCTGGTGAAAGAAATGAAAAGTGTTTGCCTCCTATTGCTGCTGCCTTGACTTGTTAGTTTTGAAAGTATGGTATTGTAAAATAAACCCACAAAAAACCTCATGGCTTTAAACTAAACATGACAGTTGTGTAATTTAAACATCACACCCTTAACCCTTATCCAATTTTTTTGATGGCTGCATAATATTCCATGGTGTATATGTGTAACATTTTTTTTTAAATTTATTTATTTTACTTTAGGTGCATACTTTATCTGGCATTTCTCCCCATGTTATCCCTCCCCGCCCTCCCCTCCCTCCCCACACCCCATTGTCTCTCCCCGATGCCCCCCAACTGTCCCCTGTGTGTGATGCTCCTCTCCCTGAGTCCATATGTTCTAATTGTTCAACACCCACCTATGAGTGAAAACATATGGTGCTTGGCTTTATTCTTGGGTCAGTTTGCTGAAAATGATGGTTTCCAGATTTATCCAAGTCCCTACAAAGGACACAAACTCATCGTTTTTTATGGCTGCATAGTATTCCGTCATGTATATGTACCACATTTTCTTTATCCAGTCTATCATTGATGGGCATTTGGGTTGGTTCCAGGTCTTTGCTATTGTACACAGGGCTGCAATGAACATACGTGTGCATATGTCTTTATAGTAGAACGATTTATAGTTCTTTGGGTATATACTCAATAGTGGGATTCCTGAGTCAAATGGAATTTCTATTTCTAGATCCTTGAGAAATTGCCACACTGTCTTCCACAATGGTTGAACTAATTTACACTCCCACCAACTGTGTAAGAGTGTTCCTATTTCTCCACATCCTCTCCAGCATCTGTTGTCTCCCAATTGTTTAACGATCGCCATTCTAACTGGCATGAAATGATATCTCAGTGTGGTTTTGATTTGCATTTCTCTAATGACCAGTGATGATGAGCACTTTTTCATAAGTTTGTTGGCCTCATATATGTCCTCTTCTGAAAAGTGTCTGTTCATCTCCTTCACCCACTTTTGAATGAGCTTGTTTGTTTTTTGTTGTTTTTTTGTTTTTTGTTTTTTGTTTTTTTTGTGTGTGTATTTGTTTTAGGTCTTTGTAGATTCTGGATATGAGCCCTTTGTCAGATGGGTAGATTGCAAAAATTTTCCATTCTGTTGGTTGCTGTTTCACTCTAATGATTGTTTCTTTTGCTGTACAGAAGCTCTGGAGTTTAATTAGATCCCATTTGTCTATCCTGGCTTTTATTGCCATTGCTTTTGGTGTTTTAGTCATGAAGTCCTTGCCTATGCCTATGTCCTGGATGGGTTTGCCGTTTTCTTCTAGTGTTTTTATTATGTTATGTTTTATGTTTAAATCTTTGATCCATCTGGAGTTAATTTTAGTGTAAGGTGACAGGTAGGGGTCCAGTTTCTGCTTTCTGCACATTGCTAGCCAGTTTTCCCAACATCATTTATTAAACATGGAGTCCTTTCCCCATTGCTTGTTTTTGCTGGGTTTGTCAAAGATCAGATGGTTGTAGATGTGTGGTGTTTCTTCTGGGGTCTCTTTTCTGTTCCATTGGTCTGTGTCTCTGTTTTGGTACCAGTACCATGCTGTTTTGATTACTGTAGCCTTGTAGTATAGTTTGAAGTCTGGCAGTGTGATGCCTCCAGCTTTGTTCTTTTTGCTTAGGATTATCCTGGCTATGCAGGGTCTCTTGTGATTCCATATGAAGTTTAAAGTGGTATTTTCAAGTTCTGTGAAGAACGTCATTGGTAGTTTGATGGGGATAGCATTGAATCTATGGATTATTTTGGGCAGTATGGCCATTTTCACTATATTGATTCTTCCTAACCATGAGCATGGAATATTTCTCCATCTGTTTGTGTCCTTTCTTATTTCCTTGAGCAGTGGTTTGTAGTTCTCCTTGAAGAGGTCCATTACATCCTTTGTTAGTTGTATTCCTAGATATTTTATTCTCTTTGTAGCAATTCTGAATGGGAGTTTGCTCTTCATTTGGCTCTCTTTAAGTCTGTTATTTGTATATAGGAATGCTTGTGATTTTTGCACATTGATTTTGTATTCCGAGACTTTGCTGAAGTTGCTTATCAGTTTGAGAAGATTTTGGGCTGAGACAATGGGGTCTTCTAGATATACAATCATGTCATCTGCAAACAGAGATGGTTTGACTTCCTCCTTTCCTAATCAAATATCATTTATTTCTTTTTCTTGCCTGATTGCTCTGGATAGAACTTCCAATACTATGTTGAATAGGAGTGGTGAGAGAGGGCATCCTTGTCTAGTGCCTGATTTCAAAGGGAATTCTTCCAGCTTTTGCCCATTCAGTATGATATTGGCTGTAGGTTGGTAATATATAGCTTTTATCATTTTATGATACGTTCCATCAATACCTAGTTTATTGAGTTTTTAGCATGAAGGCTGTTGAACTTTATCAAAGGCCTTCTCTGCATCTATTGAGATAATCATATGGTTTTTATCTTTGGTTCCATTTATGTGATGGATTACATTTATGTGTTTGCGTATGTTGAACCAGCCTTGCATCCCCGGGATGAAGCCTACTTTGTCATGATGGATAAGCTTCTTGTTGTGCTGTTGCAATCTGTTTGCCAGTATTTTATTGAAGATTTTTGTGTCGACGTTCATCATGGATATTGGCCTTAAGTTTTCCTTTTTAGTTGAGTCTCTGCCTGGTTTTGGTATCAGGATGATGCTGGTCTCATAAAATGAGTTAGGGAGGATTCCCTCCTTTTGTATTGTTTGATACAGTTTCAGAAGGAATGGAACCAGCTCCTCTTTGTACGTCTGGTAGAATTCGGCTGTGAACCCATCTGGACCTGGACTTTTTTTTGTTTGGTAGGCTATTGACTGCTTCCTCTAGTTCAGCCCTTGTTATTGGTCTATTCAGGGTTTCAGCTTCCTCCTGGTTTAGTTTTGGTAGAGTACATGTGTCTAGGAATTTATCTATTTCTTCCTGGTTTACTGGATTATGTGAGTAGAGCTGTTTGTAGTAATCTCTGATGGTAGTTTGTATTTCTGTGGGATCAGTGGTGATATCCCCTTTATCATTTTTTATTGCATCTATTTGATTCTTCTCCCTTTTCTTTTTTTATTAGTCTGGCTAGCCCGCTGTCTATTTTGTTGATCTTTTCAAAAAACCACCTCCTGAATTTATTGATTTTTTGAAGGGTTTTTTGTGTCTCTATCTCCTTCAGTTCTGTTCTGATCTTAATTATCTCTTGTCTTCTGCTAGCTTTTGAGTTTTTTTGATCTTGTTCCTCTAGTTCTTTCAATTTTGATGATAGGGTGTCGATTTTAGATCTTTCCTCTCTTCTCTTGAGGGCATTTATTGCTATAAATTTCCCTCTTGACACTGCTTTAAATGTGTCCCAGAGATTCTGGTAAGTTGTGTCTGCATTATGGTTGGTTTCAAAGAACATCTTTATTTCTGCCTTCATTTCATTGTTTATCCAGGCAACTTTCAGGAGCAAGTTGTTCAGTTTCCAAGTGGTTGTGTGGGTTTGAGTGTCTTTCTTGATCCTGAGTTCTAGTCTGATTGCCCTGTGGTCTGATAGACTGTTTGTTATGATTTCTGTTCTTTTGCATTTGCTGAGGAGTGATTTGCTTCCAATGACGTGGTCGATTTTAGAGTAAGTGTAATGTGGTGCTGAGAAAAATGTATATTCTGTGGATTTGGGGTGGAGCGTTCTGTATATGTCTATTAGATCCGCTTGGTCCAGCTCTGCATTCAAGTGCTGGATATCCTTGTTAATTTTCTGTCTCTTTGATCTGTTTAATATTGACAGTGGAGTATTAAAGTCTCCCACTATTACTGTGTGGGAGTCTAAATCTCGTTTTAGGTCATTAAGAACTTGCTTTATGTATCCGGGTGCTCCTGTGTTGGGGGCGTATATATTTAGGATAGTTAGCTCTTCCTATTGGATTGATCCTTTTACCATTATGTAATGTCCTTCTTTGTCTCTTTTGATCTTTGTTGGTTTGAAGTCCATTTTATCAGAGACTAGGATTACAACCCCTGCTTTTTTTGTTCTCCATTTGCTTGGTAAATCTTCTTCCAACCCTTTATTTTGAGTCTATATGTGTCTTTGTATGTGAGATGGGTTTCTTGAATAAAGCACACCGATGGGTTCTGACTTTTTTTCCAGTTTGCCAGTCTGTGTCTTTTGATTGGGGCATTTAGGCCTTTGCATTCAATGTTAATATTGTTATGTGTGAATTTGATCCTGCCATTTTGTCACTGGATGGTTTTCTTTCTCATTAGTTGACTCATTTTCTTCATTGCATTTTTGGTCTTTGCCAACTGGTTTGCTTTTGCAGTGACTGGTACTTGTTCCTTTCCATGTTTAGTGTTTCAGGAGCTCTTGTAGGACAGGTCTGGTGTTGACAAAATCTCTCAATAATTGCTTGTCCATAAAGGATTTTATTTCTCCTTCACTTGTGAAGCTTAGTTTCGCTGGATATGAGATTCTGGGTTGAAAGTTCTTTTCTTTAAGGATGTTGAATATTGGCCCCAACTCTCTTCTGGCTTGTAGGGTTTCTGCCGAGAGATCTGCTGTGAGTCTGATTGGTTTCCCTCTGTGGGTGACCTGACCTTTCTCTCTGGCTGCCCTTAGCATTTTTTCCTTCATTTCAACCCTGATGAATCTGACAATTATGTGCCTTGGGGTTGCTCTTCTTGAGGAATATCTTTGTGGAGTTCTCTGTATTTCTTGAATTTGAAATTTGGACTGCCTTGCTAGGCTTGGGAAGTTCTCCTGGATAATATCCTGGAGTGTTTTCCAGCTTGGATTCATTCTCCCCGTCATATTCAGGTACACCTATCAAGCATAGATTAGGTTTTTTCACATAATTCCATATTTCTTGGAGGCTTTGTTCATTTCTTTTCACTCTTTTTTCTCTTGTGTTGCCTTCTCTTTTTATTTCATTGAGTTGATCTTCAATCTCTGATATCCTTTCTTCTGCTTGATCAATTGGGCTATTAAAAGCTGTGTTTGTTTCACGTAGTTCTCATGCTGTGTTCTTCAACTCCATCAAGTCGTTTATGTTCTTCTCTAAGCTGGTTATTCTAGTTAGCATTTTGTCTAACCTTTTTTCAAGGTTTTTGGTTTCTTTGCATTGAATTAGAACGTGTTCCTTTAGCTCTGAAAAGTTTGTTATTATCCACCTTCTGAATCCCATTTCCGTCAATTCTTTGCACTCCTTCTCGGTCAAGTTGTGATCCTGTGTTGTTGAAGAGTTGTGATCCATTGAAGGAGAAGAGATGTTTTGTTCTTTGATGGTTTCACCTTCTTTGCGCTGGTTTTTTATCTTCTTTGTGGATTTACCTGGCTGTGGTGTCAGAGAGCTGCTTGATTAGGTCACTTGTCTGCCTGTGGGGGCGCTACTGGGTTTCTAGGGACTCCTTCAGGTTACTAGGGAAGCTTCTTGTGTCTTTTTTGTTTATGTTGGGAGATTAGGCCTGCCTTTTCTGCTGACCTATAGGCGCTGCTGGGTTGTCAAGAACGCAGTCCCATTGCTAAGTAGGCTTCCTGTGTATTTTGTTAAAACATGTAGCCCAGTCCCACCCCTCTAGTGGTGGGTTGTGCCCTTCCTTCACTGGGCTGCATCATTCAGGGTTCCTCTCAGACTGTGGCACTGGCTACGCAACCCACTAGAGTCAGAGCTTCAGCCCTCTGGGGTTTGTAGGGGGAGGTAGGGACCCGCACAGCCGCACCCGGCAGTCTCCACCTTTCAGCTTTCTCTCTCTCAGGTCATGGGATAGGGGCCGCCCAGCTGCTCCTGCTTACAGCTCCCTCTCTCTCCGGGCTGGGGGAGGGGGTGATAGCTCAGTCTGCAGACTCTTATTCAACTCCGCACTTGTAATTCCTGGCTCTTGACTGGCAAAGATCCCCTGTTCTGTGTATTGCTGAGGCTTTGGGGGAAGGGCTGTATCTGGACCGGAGCACCAGAGGTGGAGCCTCCGACTTGCTGGTCAGATGCCTTTCTGGGTGAAGCAGCACCCCTCCCCGCCTGGTCTGCCCTGAGTGGGCTTCGCTCACCTTCAGACCAGACCCATTGAAATGCACCTGGTACCTCGGCTGGAGTTAGGAGATCTCTAGGTTTCTTCATCTCTCACTGGGTGTTGTGCGCTGGAGTTGTGTCTAATCCACCATCTTGGATCCTCCCCTCAACCCTTATCTAATTAAATAAGCTTAAAGAAATATCCACCAACTGGAATACAGAAAAGTATGACTCATTTTTATATTGATAAAAATAACTATGTTTAATACATTGGAGTTGTAGTAAAGTATTAATTATTTTTCTTTTAGTATTCAGATTAAATATCATACAGAAATGGAGCAAAGCAGCTATCCCTGATGGGTTATAAAATGATTTTTATGAGTTAATGAAAAACTGTATCTTCTAAAATTTTCAAATAACACAAAACTAGACTTTCTTGCTTAGGGTAAAAGGATGGATTCTGATAAGAACCATCTTTATGTTTCCTAATATTTAAACACACTCTTTTATCCTTGATGGAAATGAATGAAGAATTCTTGAGTCTGTTTGGTAGATAAAAATGTCAAGAGTGAACCACAGTTTCAAGAAAATTCTTCCTTTCTTGATGGGGTGATTTTCACCCAGTGAAGAGTATGTTCTATGAAGTTGTCTATTTTGCAAATATAATAACTTTGTATTAAAGATAATATAAAATATAAAGTATATTTTAAAATACTTATTTTAAATATGAAATGCTCTTAGTATATTACTCTACACAATATTCTATAAATATTCTTTCCAATATTTGTATTTTTCTTTCTCAGATGTTTCTGGTACTCAGAAAAATCAAGAACATTATTTTCAATCTGAAGAATTAAATAAGAAATTCAACAAAGTGGGGTAAGAAAATGGCTGGCATGTTTTCCCATTCCCTAGAATAGCTCTATGGAGACCAGTTATCCCATGAAAACAACCGTGAAATAGGATAATCCAGTGAAAACACCTGAAAGGTGTCAGGAAACTAGCAAGGCAGCAAGACTGAGGAGCCAGGATACTGGAAAGGAGGATGTACAGAGAAGTGAGCTCAACATTTGGTGCCACTTTTCCTTGAGGTATTTGTCAACTCCTAAACAGTAGCCTAAAGATGAAGGAGCTGAGCAGATATTCTAAGAATTTTATGGGGCTATGGAATAAAATGGAAGTTTAGGACCCAGTAAGAAGCAGACAAAATATCCCAGCATTTCAGTTGGAACCCTGGATAGGATTCACTTCAGGAGTAATAGGGAACCAGAAACAAAGGACTGTCATGAAGATTCAAGCCCGCCCGAGACCAGACCTGTGGGTCCGCCTCTACCTAACTTTCAACCCAGAAGAAAACAAACCCTCCATTAGTAACACCATCTAGGGTCTAGGATTATCTCCGAAAATCTTCACACACAATATCCTGAATTCAAAAACATTATCAGTCATACTAAGAAGCAAAATAAACGATCAAAAGCAGACAGGAAAAATAATCAAGTGAAAGAAACCAGCCAACAGGAAGCCAGATGCCATGGCTCACCCCTGTAATCCCAGCACTTTCAGAGGTCGTGGTGGGCGGATCACTTGAGGTTAGGAGTTTGAGACCTGCCTGGCCAACATCATGAAACCCCATCTCTACTAAAAATCTAAAAATTATGCAGGCATGGTGGTGGGCTCCTGTAATCCCAGCTACTTGGGAAACTGATTCTTCATGATGCTCTTTTTCCCTCATGCTTGTACACAAAACTCTGTTATTTTTCTACTGTACTAGGTTTTTTTTGCACATTCTTTAAATGTGCCCCCACTCACAGGAGTAGAGCTAAAACACATAATGGTGTATGCTCTTTTCAGTTGGTCCATTGGACATGATTACCAAGACAACCAGAATTTTTTGGCAAGATAAGTCAATTCTATGTCAGGACTATATAACAAATTTAATTTCTTCCACTATTATAATTACAACCGAGTAAAGTTGAGAGGGTAGCAAAATGGATGTCTCCCTGGTATGAATGAGAGAAAGCTTTCTTTGACTTCTCCTTTTAGTCTGCCCTCAAAAGAGCCTTCAACTTTACACAAAGTTGAAGAAGCAATACTCCAGGGACAGTAATCCCTTCTGGGGTCTTTCTTTTCCACAGGAACTTCAAAGAAACTCTATTGGTAAAGATGCTAACATTTTTTAAATGGGCCATATTCATCTCTTTACCCTTTGAAGGTTGTGCCCCCAAATTTGCCCTTGAATCTTAGGCTCCACTGTGACAGCACCTGGGCTACAGGCAGAAATTATCCTCCAATTATTTCAATTTTCCTGAATGTCACATCCATTGAACTTCATGGTAACCACAGATATTGTCATGATAATAAGAGTTTATTACTATGTTTACACATGAAACCCAACTCATGTGGCCTTAGAACAATTGCTTAAAATCCCTAAGTTTAAGTTTTCTTCTCTGTAAAATGAGGAAAACAATACATATTTCATAGAGCTGGAAGACTGAAGGTGATAATGCTTTAAAAACACTGAACATAAAATATAGTAGGTATTCAGTTTATTAGTTCCTGTTATAATTAATGAGGCTCTACTTAGGAAGATTTTTCTCTCTTATGTAATATCCATGCTATTTTATATTTTAAGGACACAGCTATATTGGCTGTTGCACCTGTTTGTCTCCTACGGTTCAATAAAGTAAATGTTTGAAGAATTAAAAACAATTTTTCTGACAGACCGCAATTCTCACACTTTGGAATTTATTCTCACTGACTCTTCATGACACTGCCAATTAGTATGTCCTGTATTACATTACCATTTTGTTTCTAATTCTCTAGACGTTGTTCACACAAAATACTCCAAAGGCTTTAGGAAAGTAAGTGTTGAAATGGTCAGAGTGATTGTGGAAAAAGGGCTACAGGGTCACTAATCAAAAGTTCAAGATAAATAGGTAGAGTTTTTCTTCCCTTTTTTGTTCAACGTCAATTTTTCAACTTATAAACATTCTCTTAAAATTTCCATTCTGTTAATCAAGTGAACTTTTAGACAATCAAATAGCTTACTACATCTTATAAAAGTAAGTAGAATTTAATAAAATGGCAATTAAATCTTTTTGCTGCTTAGAGTAATTTACAAATTAATTGACAATTATTATATTCAAGTATTTTGCCATTATTAATGCTACAAAATATTCTTTAACTCAACGCCCACAATAATTACAACAGTTTACAATAATTACATAGTTTTAATTGGGAGTAAATAATGTTTATGTTTCTGAACTTGTGCCTTTAAAGAAAAGCCATATCAGGCCAGATGTGCTAGCTCACACCTGTAATACCAGCACTTTGGGAGGCTGAGGTGGGTGGATCATGAGGTCAGGAGTTCGAGACCAGCCTGGCCAATATGGTGAAACACTGTCTCTACTAAAAATAGAAAATTTAGCTGGAATTGGTGGCACATGCCTGTAATCCCAGCTGCTCGGGAGGCTGAGGTGGGAGAATCACTTGAACCCAGGAGGAGGAGAGTGCAGTGAGATCACACCATTGCATTCCAGCCTATGCAACAGAGAGTGACTCTGTCTCGAAAAAAAAAGAAAAAAGAAAAAAAGCGTGCCATATCAATAGCCAAGCTATACAAGGGTTGACTCAGCTCAGTTTCAAACCTTGATTGGTCACACACTTACCTAATTAACAATGTAACTCATAATTGAATCCCATCATTAATTCAGGCCCTCAAATTAACTTCAATCCCCTATTCAACCCCACCTCCTTGGGTGGTCTCTATATAATTTCACCAGCACCTACTTTCCTAGTTCCTCTCTCATTTTGTCATCTGCTGCCCACTCCCTTTGGCTTCCCTTTATCTTGCATTTAAATATCCTTCAAAAGGCTCAAGAATCTAGAAATAGAAACACCATTTGACCCAGCAATCCCATTAATGGGTATATACCCAAAGGATTACAAATCATTTTATTATAAAGACACATGCACACATATGTTTATTGCAGCACTATTTACAATAGGAAAGACCTGGATCCAACCCAAATGCCCATCGATGATAAACTGAATAAAGAAAATGTGGCACATATACACCACGGAATACTATGCAGCCATAAAAAAGGATGAGTTCATGTCCTTTGCAGGGACATGGATGAAGCTGGAAACCATCATTCTCAGCAAACTGACACAAGAATAGAAAACCAGGCACTGCATGTTCTCACTCATAAGTGGGTGTTGAACAACAAGGACACATGGACACAGGGAGGGGGACATCACACACCAGGGCCTATTGGGGGGTGAGGGACTAGAGAAGGGATAGCAGGGGGAGGGGGGATAGGAGAGGGATAGCATTAGGAGAAATATCTAATGTAGATGATGGGGTGATGGATGCAGCAAACCACCATGGCACCTGTGTACCTATGTAACAAACCTGCATGCTCTGCACGTGTACCCTAAAACTTAAAGTATAATTTTTAAAATAGGTCCAAATGAACTAATATCGCCTGGCTCATCATGAATGTTTTGTATAGATCACTGGACAGCAGCACTCAGAGACTGAAGTGTTCATGCTCAGATTGTTCTGGCAGAGTGACTAAAGCAGGTGGTATCTGAGAGATTTCAGAACATCCCTCACAGCAGTATCAGTATCAAGTCTCTATGTTTGAATTTTGTGGTTGAAATATAAGTATATCCACTGCCAGAGACCCAAGTTTCAATTCTGACTTGGTTGTTGATTATTTTATTTTTCTGATCATTAGTTTTCTTGTTGGTAAAGTAAGGATATTAGACTATATGGTTTCTTTCAGCTTTAAAATACCATGTCTAAAGATTAGAATTTATGTACCTGCTGTAAATCAAAATGATTTAATGTTTTAAATATTATTCAAGCTCTGTTAAATTTCTAGGTGGCTTTATTCTTTTATTATTCCCACCTCCATCCACATCAATTATGAGAAAGTCTTGCCCACAGTGAAAATATTATTCCATTATGAGTTTTTAGAAGCGTATTTCTCATACACAAATCAGCATACAGTACCCTCTCCAAATGCTTAGTTCTAAGAGCAAGTATTGTAGCCATTTCATAATCTTCATAAAATAATTGTGCTCTAACACAAAAAAGCACAGCTACCCCAAGCTTAATCTAAATTTTTGAGCAAGAGATCTCATTTCCTTTGTAAATAAGCCTATTTTTTATGGAGTTGTCAGTCAATTTAAGTAGCAAAGTGTGAAGATTGATTTAGGTGTACTTCAGACAGTGGTTTGTTGAGAATGATCAATAATCCCTCAGCCTATACTTCTAAATGTTCTTCAAGCAATACATTGACAGGCACCAGCCAGTAGGCAAAACTGAGATTAAATTATATGTTCTATCAAAGATGGAAAAACCAAAGCCTCACAGTAATAGTGGACTTGTAGTGTGCAATCGGTAATACGGGAAAATTATATTTGATATTCAGATGAAATAAGACTCTTAATTGGGTAAGAAGGTAATTAGCATACAGAGAAGAAAATGCACATTAGAAGCGATATTTAATTTTTGTTTGGGATGGTGAGATCTTATGTATCTAAGAAGATAATTAACATACAGAGAAGAAAATACACATTAGAAATGATATTTATTTTTTGTTTGGATAGTGAGACCTTACAGGTCTTAGGTGATATTAAGAATTCATAATTACATTTCTAACCAGGAGTCTGTTTCCTGTACTGTCTTAACATTAACACCATCTCTTGCTCCAAATAAACAGATTTGTTACATATACAATTGATTGTTTTGTAAAGTCAACCTTAAATTACCTTAGAGAAACAACTGAACTTCTTTAGCTCACTGACTCTATTAAGTGATTTCCATAGCATGAAACAATACTTTAAAGACTAAAAGTTTATGTTGTAGCCATCAATAGAGTTATTTAAAGAATGGGCTTTATTATTTGGTATATATTCCTTAATGTGATATTACTACTGTAAACAAAAAGTCTTTAGATGTAAGTAAAATCTTAATAATGATTAAAATAGCAAATACGAAGAGAAAAATAAATTTTGCTGACTCAAAATTTCTATTTTAAATTACTATTTTATTTTTCTTAGTGAGTGACTTAGAATATTCAAATTAATTTCAGATATACTCAATACTTAAGTATTATATATTTGACAATTTATTCAGAAGAAATCAAAGCCTTGACTTTCAGTTTCTTTAACCCATTTACATATGGTTTGAAATGGTCTTTTAGAATAAAATGCTGATTAAAAATAACCAAATCATAAAGATTCAATTACATCCATTCACATCAAGAGCTACACTTCATTCACTTATAAAATTAAGTCAGATGCTCAATAAGATCTATTTGGCCTACATTTCATGTACCATCTTGAGCACAATGTAACAATGTGTTCATTAACTTGTTCTTTCAAATATTTAATTCTTAGTAGAGAAGGAGTCTATGTCATATCCTCCAACAACACATAAATAAATAATAGAAAGATCTTCGATACACACAAAAATTAAATTACAGAAAGATTTCTGAACAAGCAGAGAGTTGCTAAAGATTGTAATGTGGCCATAGCAAACTAACAGTTGCCCTTATTGGTTAAAATGTCAAGCTGCATAGTTGGCCCTTTGGGAATCATCACTCATGTTGCTCTTTGAATCAGAGATGCCAGCTTCTTTTGCGAAAGCCACTTCCTGGCATCACAGCACAAAGTAGTTCAGACCATTCATGTAGAGAGTCTAGTCATGAAGAAAATCAGGGATTAAAAACCTGTAAAAATCAAGTCATAAAGAAGGCATTATGGTTTGGTTCTTTTCCCCATCCAAATCTCACGTCAAATTTTAATTCCCAATGTTGGTGGAGGGAGCTGGTAGAAGGTGATCAGAGCATGGGGGTGGATTTTCTCCTTGCTGTTCTTGTGATGGCAAATGAGTTCTCACAAGGTCTGTTTTTTTTTTTTTTTTTTTAATGTGTGGTACTTTTTGCATCACTCTGTCTCTCCTACTCTGCCATGGTAGGATGTGCTTGTTTCCCCTCTGCCTTCTGCCATGATTTTAAGTTTCCTGAGGCCTCCAAGCTGTGCTTCCTGTACCGCCTGTGGAATTTCTCAGTCTCAGGTAGTTCTTTATGGCAGTGTGAGAATAAACTAATACAGAACATTGTTACCGGAGAAGTGAGGCATTGCTATAAAGATACCTGAAACTGTTGAAATGACTTTGGAACTGGATAATAGGCAGAGGCTGGAACAGATTGGAAGTATCAAAAGAAGACAGGAAGACAAGGAAAAGTTTGGAACTTCCTAGAGACTTGTTGAATGGTTGCGACCAAAATGCTGATAGTGATATGGACAGTGAAGTTCAGGCTGAGGTGGTCTCAGATGGAGATGAGGAACTTATTGGGAACTGGAATAAAGGTCAGTCTTGCTATGCTTTAGCTAAGAGACTGGTGGCTGCTCTAGAGATCTGTAGAACTTGAATTTGAGAAAGATGATTTAGGGTATCTGGTAAAAGAAATTTCTAAGCAGCAAAGCATTCAAGATGTGGCCTGGCTGCTTTTGAAAACCTACACTCATTTGCATAAACAAAAGGGAAAAAAGGGTAAAAATTTGAAAAATTTACAGCCTGAATATGTGATAGAAAGAAAATTTCATTCTGGGGAAAAATTCAAGCTGGCTGCAGAAATTTGCATAAGTGAGGTGGAGCTGAAAGTTAATAGCCAAGACAACGGGGAAAATTCCTCCAAGACAGTTCAGAGATTTTCACAGCAGCCCCTCCCATCACAGACCTAGAAGTCTAAAAGGAAAAAAAGCTTTTGTGGGTGGGGCCCAGGGTCCTGCTTCTCTGTGCAGCCTAGGTTATGGCACCTTGCATCACAGCCACTTCAGTTCCAGCCATGGCTAAAAGCGCCAAGATACAGTTTGGACTATTGCTTCAGAGGGTGCAAGCCTCAAGCCTCGGCAGATTCCACATGGTGTTGAGACTGCAGGTGCACAGAAGACAAGAGTTGAGGTTTGGGAGCCTCAGCCTAGATTTCAGAAGATGTAATAAATGCCTAGATGTCCAGGCAGAAGTCTTCTACAGAAGAGGAGCCCTCCTAGAGAACCTTTACTAGGGCAGTGCAGGGGGAAATTTGGGATTGGAGCCCCCACACAGTCTCCAGTGGGGCACTCCCTAGTGCAGCTGTGAGAAGAGAGCCACCATCCTCCAGACCCCAGAATAGTAGGTCCACTGCCAGCTTGAACCATGCCCCTGGAAAAGGTGCAGGCACTCAACACTACCCTGTCAAAGCAGCCACGGGGCTGTACCCTGCAAAGCCATAAGGGCAGAGCTATCCAAGGCTTTGGGAGTCTACTCCTTGCACAACTATGCCCTTGATGTGAGACATGGAGTTAAAGGAGATTATTTTAGAGCTTTAAGATTTATGACTGCCCTGCTGAGTTTGGGACTTGCATGGGACCTGTAGCCCTTTTGTTTTGTCCAATTTCTCCCTTTTGGAATGGGAGCATTTACCCAATGCCTGTGCTCCCATTGTATCTTGCAGGTAACTAACTTGTTTTTTATTTTACAGGCTCATAGGCAAAAGGGATTTGCTTTGTCTCATATGAGACTTTGGACTTGGGTTTTTGAGTTAATGCTCAAATTAGCTAAGACCTGAAGGACTGTTGAGAAGACATAACTTTGTTTTGAAAAGTGAGAAAGACATGAGATTTAGGAGGGACCAGGAACAGAATAATAGTTTGGTTCTGTGTCCCCACTGTGTCAATTTGTAATTGTCAGTTTTGGGGGTGGGACCCAGTGGGATGCGATTGGATCATGGGAGTGGATTTTCCCCCATGCTGTTTTTATGATGTTGAGAGAGTTCTCATGAGATCTGGTTGCTTAAAAGTGTGTAGCACTTTCCCCTTCACTCCTTCTCTCCTGTTCGGCTTTTGTAAGCTATATTTGCTTCCCCCTTCACCTTCTGCCATGATTGTAAGCTTCTTGAGGCCTCCCAACTACGCTTCCTGTACAGCCTCTGGAACTGTGAGTGAATTAAACCTCTTTTCTTCATAAATTACCCAGTCTCAGGTAGTTCTTTTATAGCAATGTGAGAACAGACTAATACTAAAGACTTGCTTTGATATCTAATTGTGTGATGTTACAAGCTACTACATTGTTCAAATCTTCTAAGAGGAATTAAAGTCTAAAATTACTCTCCTGGGCCATTGCAAAAGGGCACCTGAGTGAATGGCTGTGTGGATGCTGAGTTCAGCCCCGCATTATGCTTACTAAGACATGGCCCATGAGCCTGAGTCTTTCCAAATAGGCCACTTATTTCTAACTTACACAAACAAACAAGATGAGCTAGCTAGAACTTTCTGTATTGTAAACTAAGCAACCAATCCTACAAGCCTATCAGATTATATGAACTATGATGCTAGTCCAAAATTGAAAACAATATATGTCAATGACTCTTTCAAGGACATAAAGAATCCGGGGATGAGATTACTTTCTGTTTCCAACCTAAAGACAAGAAAATGAATAAGACAAGGGTGCTGAGTAAAGAATTTGTGAAGGTGCTGCAGAACTATGTTGAGCTTCTGTTGTTGGTTCTGGGCTCCTTCTTGCCCAGTGAATGAGAATCCATGACCAGAGGTCATCAAACAATAACTGAAGAATATTTTTATTACTACGACATTATAACTTCATAGGATACCTTACTTCAGTGTGTCAAATCAATGAAAAACTAATGAATGTTAAAATTCATAATCACACGTTATTTTTTAGTGTTTTTGTGTTAGTAGAAATCCTGATGGGTGTGAGGTGATATCTCATTGTGGTTTTGTTTAGCATTTTCTTAATGATTAACAATGTTGAGGATCTTCTTACATGTTTTTGGCCATTTGTATATCATCTTTGAAGAAATGTCTATTCAAGTCCTTTTTCCACTGTTTAATTGCTTTGTGTGTGTGTGTGTGTGTGTGTGTGTGTGTGTGTGTTTGTGTGTGTGTGTGAGTTGCTGGAGTTTTTAATCTAATTTGGGTATTAACCACTTATTAGATATATGAATGTCAAGAAGATATTGTACACCCATGTTTGTAACAACATTATTCCCAATAACCAAAAGGTGGAAGCAATCCAAGTGCCCGTCAATAGAAGAAGAGATAAAAGGTGGTATATATGAGATATCATTCAGTCTTAAAAAGGCTAGAACATGAATGAACCTTGTGCTAAGTGAAGTAAGTCCATCACAAGAAATGAATTTGTATGATTACACTTATATAAGGGATCTAAAATATTCAGTTCCATAGAAATAGAAAGTAGAATGGTTGTCACAGGGGGGTTGGGAGAGGGAGAAATGGGGATTACTATACACTTGAAAATGGTTAATGAGGCAAATTTTATATGTGTGGTTTTTTTTTAACCACAATTTAAAGTTTTAAAAGCATATAAATAATAAAATATTGAAAAATTGTTTGCATTTAGTCAAGGTCAGTGCTTACATGTTTCAGACAGTGGGACTTCACCATACTGTGACAGAGTGAGCAGTGTGTGTGACCAACTCTTAATCAGAACCCTCTTATTTGCTCTCCTACTAATAAAATACAAAGAAGACTTCAGGGTATAAATCTTACTAGATGAATACTTATTCTTCAGACCATTTTCCCAAGTGTGAATTATGACCCTCTAAAGAAGGACTGAAAGAGCAAGTAGAGGTCAGGTGTCCTGGAAAGGCTAGCACCTTATCTGCTCACTTACCCTGGTCCCATCCTCCCTGAGAGATGCCCTAGGAGGAAGCACATGTGGTAGGTAGAGCATGGACCCTGGCCTCAGAGACCATGAGGATCCCCACTCTGCCATTTCTAGCAGTATAACTTTAGGTGTATTCACTTTGCTTAACCTCATTTTTATTACCTGTAAAATGGGGATAGGTTCTCAACATTGACATAAAATGAGGCATGTCAAGTGCTTGACAATTTAGTTCTAATTTAGAATAAAAAGAGTAATGTGGAAAATAAGAAATTGCTGGCCAGAACTGACAGCTTTCCGATGTATACTTGCATGAGTGTGAATGACAAATGTCCACAAGTACAGCAACATGATGTGGATTAGAAATCTATTTTCAGAGGCATGGCTTTCAACTGTGCCTTAAAACTCAAAAGCCATCCACAATTGTGCTATCTCAAAAGAAAACTTGACAAATAAGAACTCTCATGATTGAGATTATAATGAAGAAGAAATATGACATTATAAATTCCAAATGAGCTTATTACTTTCCCTGATTTGGTCATTTTTGTCATGTAGATGTAACAGGCATTAGGATGCAAAACTGTCTTGTGGATATGATTTGGGAAAACTAGTCCAAAGTGCATTTCGACATAAGAGGATGTCAAATTCTAGATGCTATTAGTAACTCTTTTGAAATCTCAGTATCTCAGTGTACATGCCCTTCAAATTGGAGTCAAACAGTTTGTGTTTCTGAGAGTGTTATTTCTTTGATGGGAAAAGGTATAAAAACTGGATCATTTTGTGGGGTGAAATGGGGTGAGATGGATGTGAGAGGATAGTCAATTAAGTGCTTACACCAGTTATGAACATGTCGGTCAATGAGGTTATTGGTAGAAAGAACAAAGTTCATTGTTGTATGTCACAAGAAAATGTGCGTCACAAGAAACAGTGCATTTTTTAAAATGCACTGTTAGCACAGATCTTTAAGCATGATTCCCAGCATAATAATGATAAAACATTGTAGTTCATTTGGGTTGCTCCAGTAGAGAATCTATATCCAAATATTACAGGAAATAACATGTTTGAGATTTGGGGCATTCCCTCAGTCCATATTAATTATTTTATCATGATCAGCAGGCCAGTTATAAAATAAAAACATGGTTTCAAGACCTTTGGATGGCTTGTTTTTTCTTCTGGTAAAAGTGCTTGATTCTATTTCTATAGAATAGAGATTTAAATAGTCTATGAACTCAATCATTTTTGATCTTCTGTTATCATTATAGTTTATTTTTTTGAAGACATGAGATATGTAATCAACTTTGTAAAGTGATGGATACAATATTCCAGTACGTTGAGTTATTTTGAAATTTTATGTCTTTATACAAAAAACATAGATGATTAGGAAAAGCTTATTTTTTCCATTTTGTTCATTCAGTCAATATCATAGGCAGAGTAATGCCCCATTCCTCTCCGAATCCCCTGAACCTGTGAATATGTTGTTACATGGCAGAAGGGAAGTAAGGCTGTAGATGAAATTCAGGTTGCTGATCAGCTGACCTTGAGAAGGGGAGATTATATTGGATTATCTAGGTGGGCCCAGTGTAACTACAAGAGTCCCTAATGTGGAAGAAGGAGGCCAAAGAGAGAATCAGAGAGATTATTTTTCTTCTATTGTTTTTCTCCTTTTTTGTTTATTTTATTTTATTTTTTATTTATTTTTAATTTTTTTAATTTTTAATTTTTTTTTTTTTTGGAGACAGAGTCTCACTCTGTCACCAGGTGCCAGGCTGGAGTGCAATGGTGCGATCTCGGCTCACTGTATTTTTGCTTTTATTTTTAAAAGATAGAAATCTTTTAGGAATGTTTCCAGACAGCAGGATGTAGTAGAAAGAACACCTGCTTTGGAACCAGAAATCCACAGTGACAATATGACAAATCCACAGTGACAATATGACAGTGACACTGACTAGCTGAGAAACCCTAGACAAGTTCATAAAATAATTTCTATTTCAATTATTTCCTCTATAAAGTGGGCACTTTGCAGGGTTATCATAAAAACTATATGAAATATATGAACACTCATGTCAAATGGGAGAAGATATTTACTTGTCATGTCTGGTAAGAGGTTAATATCAGAATTTATAAAGAATTTCTGCAACTCAGCAACTCATCCAGTCAAAAAATGGGCAAAGAACTTGCATAAACCTTCTCCAGAAATGAAATACAAGTGGCCAAAAAGCCAGAAATGAAGCTCAACATCACTAGTCATTAGGGAAATGCAAATCCAAACCACATTAGGATGGCTACCGGACCCTCATATCTGTAATCCCAGCACTTTGGGAGGTCAAGGTGGGTGGATCACTTGAGGTCAGGAGTTCAGAACCAGCCTGGCCAACATGGTAAAACCCTGTCTCTCCTAATAATACAAAAATTAGCAGGGCATGGTGACACCTGCCTGTAATCCCAGCTACTTGGGAGGCTGAGGCAGGAGAAGTGCTGGAACCTGGGAGGCAGAGGTTGCAGTTAGCTGAGATTGTGCCATTGCACTCCAGCCTGGGAGAGAAAGTGAGACTCTGTCTCAAAAAAAAAAAAAAAAAAAAAAAAGGGATGCCTACTCTATTAGTCCATTTGTGCTGCTATAACAAAATATCACAAATAGGGTAATTTCTGAAGAACATATATGTATTTCTTACAGTTCTGGAGGCTGGAAATTTCAAAATTAAGGCACTGGTATTCATTGTCTGGTGAGTCCTCAGTCTCTATGCTGCCATGATGACACCTTGTCACTACCTCTTCCAAAGAGGATGAACACTGTATCCTCACGTGGCAGAAGGAGGAAGCGCAAAAGGGTCTAAGTAGTTTTCTCCTGCCTTTATAAGGCACTAATCCATTCATGAAAGGGAAGCCCGAAGATGGCCAAATAGGAACAGCTGCGAAGTGCCGTTCCCAGCAAAGAGTGATGCAGAAGGTGAGTGATCTCCCTATTTCCAACCCAGGTACCAGGTCCCTCTCAATGGAACTGGTTAGACAGTGAGTAGAACCCAAGAAGGGCAACAGAAGCAGGTGTTGCCTCACCTGGGAAGTGCAAGGGGCCAGAGAACTCTGCCTCCTAGCCAAGGGAAGCCATTAGGGACTTTTCTGGACACTCTGGCACTCCGGTTCAGATACTTCACTTTTCCCACAGTCTTTACAACCCTCAGACCGGGAGATTCTCCCTGGCACCTGAAACACCAGCTGGGTTTCCAAAACTGAGCGGCCACTTTGGGCAGCCATTTTAGCCACACCTGGAATGCCAGCGAGACAGAACCACTCATTCCCCCGAAAAAAAGGGGGCTGAAGGCAGGGAGCCAAGTGATCTGGCTCGGTAGGTCCCACCCCCACAAAGTCCAGAAAGCTGGGACCCACTGGCTTGGAATTCTCACAGCCAGCACAGCAGTCTGAGCTCAACCTGGGATGGTCGAGCTTGGTTAGGGTGAGGCATCTGCCATTATTGAGGCAGTTCTAACCTTGCCCGTATAAACAAAATCACACAGAAGTTTACATAGCAGCTGGCCGGAGCCCACAGCAGCTCAGCAAGGCCTCTGCAGGCAGACTGTGACTAGACTCCCTTCTTGCTGGGAAGAGCATCTTTAAGAACAAGGCAGCAGCCTTTCAGGGACTAATAAATAAAACCCCACCTTCCCAGGACAGCACACCTGGGAAAAGGGGTAGCTGTGAGTTATACTTCAGCAGACTTAAATGTCCCTGCCCAGCAGCTCTGAAGGGAGCAACAGAGCTCCCAGCACAGCATTTGAGCTCTGATAAGGGACAGACTGCCTCCTCAAGTGGCTCACTGACCCCCATATATCCTAAGAGACACCTCATACAGGAGAGCTCTGGCTGACATCTGACAAAGCTATGAGAGGAAGGAACAGGCAGCAATCCTTGATGTTCTGCAGCCCCTGTGGATGATTCCCAGGAGAGCAGGGTCTCGAGTGGACTTTCAGCAGTCCTGCAGCAGAGGGTCCTAACTGTTAGAAGGAAAAATAAAAAACGGAAAGAAATAGCTTTAATATCAACAGAAAGGACGTCCACTCAAAGACTCCATCCAAAAGTCACCAACTTCAAAGACGAAAGGTAGATAAATCCACAAAGATGGGAAGAAACCAGCAGAAAAAGGCTGAAATCGCCAAAAACCAGAACACCTCTTCTCCAAGGGATCACAATTCCTCACGAGCAAGGGAACAAAACTGGATGGAGAATGAGTTTGACAAATTGACAGAAGCAAGCTTCAGAGGGTGGGTAGTAACAACCTTCTCCAAGCTAAAGGAGCATGTTCTAATTCAATACAAAGAAACTAAGAACCTTGAGAAAAGGTTAGATGAAATGCTAACTAGAATAACCAGCTTAGAGAAGAACATAAATTACTTGATGAACACTCATAAAAACTTCACAAATCTTACAGAAGTTTCAGTAGCCAAATCTATCAAGCAGAAAAGGGATATCAGAGATTGAAGAGCAACTCAATAAAATAAAACAAGAAGGCAAGATTAGAGAAAAAACAGTTAAAAGAAATGAACAAAGCCTCCAAGAAATATGAGATTACATGAATGGACCAAATCTACCTTTGATTGGTGTACCCGAATGTGACAGGGAGAATTAAACTAAGATGAAAAATACTCTTCAGGATATTATCAGGAGAACTTCCCCAACCTAGCAAAACAGGCCAACATTCAGATTCAGAAAATACAGAGGACACCACAAAGATATTCCTCAGGAAGAGCAACCCCAAGGCACATAATCATCAAATTCACCAGGGTTGAAATGAAGAAAAAACTGCAAGGGCAGCCAGAGAAAGGTCGAGTTACCACAAAGCGAAGCCCATCAGACTCACAGCAGATCTCTCAGCAGAAACCCTACAAGCCAGAAGACAGTGGGGCCAATGTTCAAATTCCTTAAAGAAAAGAATATTCAACCCAGTATTTTATATCCAGCCAACCTAAGCTTCATAAGTGAAGGAGAAGTAACATCCTTTATGGACAAGCAATTGCTGAGAAATTTTGTCATCACCAGTCTGCCTTACAAGAGCTCCTGAAGGAAGCACTAAACATGGAAAGAAACAACCCGTACCAGCCACTGTAGAAACATACCAAACTGTAAAAACCATCAACACAATGAAGAAATCGCATCAATTAACAGGCAAAAAACCAGTTAGCATCTAAATGGCAGGATCAAATTCACACATAACAATATTAATCTTAAATGTAAATGAGCTAAATGCCCCAATCAAAAGACACAGACTGGTAAACTGGATAAAGAGTCAAGACCCATCGGTGTGCTATATTCGGGAGACCCATCTCACATGCAAAGACACACATAGGCTCAAACTAAAGGGATGGAGGAAGATTTACCAAGCAAATGGAGAGCAAAAAAAACAGAGGTTGCAATCTTGGTCTCTGATAAAACAGACTTTAAACCAACAAAGATCAAAAGAGACAAAGACAGGCATTACATAATGGTAAAGGGATCAATGCAAGAAGGGCTAACTATTCTAAATATATATGCACCCAATACAGGAGCACTCAGATACATAAAGCAAGTTCTTAATGACCTACAAAGAGACATAGACTCCCACACAATAATAGTAGGAGACTTTAACACTCCACTGTCAATAGTAGACAGATCAACAAGACAGTAAATTAACAAGGATATTCAGGACTTAAACTCAGATCTGGACCAAGTGGACCTAATAGACATCTACAGAACTCTCCACCCCAAATCCACAGAATATACATTCTTCTCAGCACCACATCACACCTACTCTAAAATTGATCACATAATTGAAGTAAATCACTCCTCAGCAAATGCAAAAGAATGGAAATCATAACAGTCTCTCAAACCACAGTGTAATCAAATTAGAAATCAGGATTAAGAAACTCACTCAAAACTGCACAAGTATATGGAAACTGAACAACCCGATACTGAATTACTACTGGCTAAACAATGAAATGAAGGCAGAAATAAAGATGTTCTTTAAAACCAGTGAGAAAGAAGATACAACGTACCAGAATCTCTGGGACACATTTAAAGCACTGTCTAGAGGGAAATTTATAGCAATAAATGCCCATATGAGAAGCGAGGAAAGATCTAAAACTGACACCCTAACATCACAATTAGAAGAACTACAGGAGCAAGATCAAACAAATTCAAAAGCTAGCAGAAAACAAGAAATAACTAAGATCAGAGCAGAACTGAAGGAGATACAGATACAAAAATCCCTTCAAATCATCAATAAATCCAGGAGCTGGTTTTTTGAAAATAGCAACAAAATAGAATGACCACTAGTCTGCCTAATAAAAAGGACAGAAGAATCAAATAGATGCAATAAAAAATGATAAAGGGGATATCACCACCAATTCTACAGAAATACAAACTACCATCAGAGATTACTACAAACAACTCTATGCATATAAACAGTAAATCTGGAAGAAATGGATAAATTCCTGGACACTTACACCCTCTCAAGACTAAACGAGGAAGAAGTTGAATCCTTGAATAGACCAGTAACAAGGTCTGAAGTTGAGGCAGCAATTAGCAGCTTACCAATGAAAAAACATCCAGGTCAAGACGGGTTCACAGCTGAATTCTATCAGACATAAAAAGAGGAGTTGTTACCATTCTTTCTGAAACTATTTCAAACAAAAAGAGGAAACTCTCCCTAACTCATTTTATGAGACCAACATAATCCTGATACCAAAACCTGGTGGAGACACAACTGAAAAAGAAAATTTCATGGACATCAATCTGAAAATCTTCAACAAAATACTGGAAAACCAAATCCAACAGCACGTTAAAAAGCTTATCCATCACAATCAAGTCAGCTTCATCCCTGGGATGCAAGCCTGGTTTAACATGCAAATCTATAAACATAATCCGTCACATATACAGAACCAAAGACAAGAGCCACATGATTATCTCAATAGATGCAGAGAAGGCCTTCAACAAAATTCAACAGCCCCTTTATGCTGAAAACCCTCAATAAACTAGGTATCCATGGAATGTATCTCCAAATAATAAAAGCTATGTATGACAGACTCACAGCCAATATCATACCGAATGGGCAAAAACTGAAAGCATTCCCTTTGAAAACTGGCACAAGACAAGGATGCCCTCTCTCATCACTCCTATTCAACATAGCATTGGAAGTTCTGGCCAGAACAATCAGGCAAAGAAAAGAAAAAAAGGGTATTCAGTTAGGAAAAGAGTAAGCCTAATTGTGTCTATTTGCAGACAACATGATTGTGTATTTAGAAAACCCTATCGTCTCTGCCCAAAATCTCATTAAGCTGATAAGCAATTTCAGCAAAGTCTCAGGATACAAAATCAATGTGCAAAAATCACCATCATTCCCATACACCAAAAACAGACAAACAGAAAGCCAAATCGTGAGTGAACTCCCATTCACAATTGCTACAAAGAGAATAAAATACCTAAGAATACAACTAACAAGGGATATGAAGGACCTCTTCAAGGAGAACTACAAACCACTGCTCAAGGAAATAAGAGAGGACACAAACAGATGGAAAAACATGACATGCTCATGGTTAGGAAGAATCAATATTATGAAAATGGCCATAATGCCCAAAGTAATTTGTAGATTCAATGCTCTCCCCATCAAACTACCATTGACCTTCTTCACAGAATTGGAAAAAAACACCTTAAACTTCATATGGAACCAAAAAGGAGCCCACATAGCAGCCAAGACAATCCTAAGCAAAAAGAACAAAGCTAGAAGCATCATGCTACCTGACTTCAAACTATACTACAAGGCTACAGTAATCAAAACAACATGGTACTGGTACCAAAACAGAGATATAGACCAATGGAACAGAACAGAGGCCTCAAAGGTAATGCCACAAATCTACAACGATTTGATCTTTGACAAACTTGACAAAAACAAGCAATGGGGAAACGATTCCCTATTTAATACATGGTGTTGGGAAAACTGGCTGACCATATGCAGAAAGCTGAAACTGGACCCCTTCCTTACCCCTTACACTAAAATTAACTCCAGATGGATTAAAGACTTAAACACAATTCCTAACACCATAAAAACCCTAGAAGGAAACCTAGGCAAAACCATTCAGAACATAGGCATAGACAAGGACTTCATGATTAAAACACCGAAAGCATTGGCAACAAAAGCCAAAATAGACAAATGGGATCTAATTAAACTTAAGAGCTTCTGCACAGCAAAAGAAACTGTCATTAGAGTGAACTAGCAACCAACAGAATGGAAAAAAATTTTTACAATCTACCCATCTGACAAAGGGCTAATATCTGGAATCTATAAAGAACTTAAACAAATTTACAAGAAAAAAAAACAACCCTCTTAAAAAGTGGGCAAAGGATATGAACAGACACTTTTCAAAAGAAGACATTTATGCAGCCAACATACACATAAAAAAATGCTCATCATCACTGGTCATTAGAGAAATGCAAATCAAAACCACATTGAGATACCATTTCACACTGGTTAAAATGGTGATCACTAAAAATTCTGGAGACAACAGATACTGGAGAGGATGTGGATAAATAGGAACTCTTTTACACCGTTGGTGGGAGTGTAAAATAGTTCAACCATTGTGGAAGACAGTGTGGCAATTCCACAAGGATCTGGAAATAGAAATTCCATTTGACCCAGCAATCCCATTACTGGGTATATATCCAAGGGATTATATATGGTTCTATTATAAAGACACATGCACACATATGTTCATTGTGGCACTGTTTACAATAGCAAAGACCTGGAACCGACCCAAATGCCCATCGATGATAGACTGGACAAGGAAAATGTGGCACATGTACACCATGGAATACTATGCAGCTGTAAAAAATGGATGAGTTCATGTCCTTTGCAGGGACATGGATGAAGATGGAAACCATCATTCTCAGCAAACTGACTCAAGAACAGAAAACCAAACACCGCATGTTCTCACTCATAAGTGGGTAGTGAACAATGAGAACACATGTATGAAGGGAGGGGAACATCACACACGAGGGCCTGCTGGGGGTGGCGGGAGCTAGGGGAAGGAGAGCAAGGGGTTGGGGGATTCAGGAGGGATAACATCAGGAGAAATTCCTAATGTAGACGACAGGGGGATGGATGCAGCAAACCACCATGGCCTGTGTATACCTATGTAAGAACCCTGCATGATCTGTACATGTACCCCAGAACTTAAAATATAATAATAAATAAATAAATAGATAAAAATTTAAAAAGAAAGAAAGTGAAGCCCTCATGATGTAATCACTTTCCAAAAGGCCCCACCTGTTAATATCATCACACTGGGGATTAAGTTTTAACCTTAATTTTGGAAGGGACACATTCAAATTAGAGCAGATATTATCAGGAAAAAAAAAAAAAAAAACTATACACAAACCAGAAAATCAGGACTGGCAAAGTTGTAAAGAAATTCAAACCCTAGTGTCCTGCTAGCGGGAACTTAAAATGATGCAGCCACCATGAAACAGTATGGCAGGTTCTTAAAAATTAAGTATAGAATTACCATGCAGTCTAGCAGTTCAGCTTCTGGTATATATCCCAGAGATTTAAAAGCAGGGTTTCAAGAAGGTATAACACATCCATGTTCATTATAGCATTATTCACAATAGCCAAAAAGTGGAAGCAACCCAAGGGTCCATTAACGGAAGAATGAATAAACAAAATGTTGTCGATACTTATTTAAAAAGGAAATAAATTCTAACCTGCACTACAACATGGGTGAATCTTGAGGTCATTATGTTAAGTGAAATAGTCACAGAAAGACAAATGCTGTATGATTCCACTCTATGAGGTATCTAAAGCAGTCAAACTCACAGAAACAGAAAGTAAAATGATGGTTGCCAGAGGCTTGGGAGGGAGAAATGGGAAGTTGGTTAATGACTATAGAGATTTATTTTAGAAAGACTAAGAAGTTCTGGAGATGAGTTGCATAATGATATAAATATACTAAACAGTACTGAATGATACATATAAAAATAGTTAAGATGGTTAATTTTGCTACATATATTTTGTCACAATTTTTAAAAACTCATAACATGTAAGAAGTCCTGATTTAATGCTGAGTGGATGGATGCATGGATGGAATCTTATGGGGCAGTGAAAAGGTCATGGCATTCAGGTGACCTTGTCCTACCTTACTAGTTGTGTGACTCTCAGCCTCTCAGAAATTCAGCTGTTTGCTTCAAAACAGAAACAATAACAAGCTCCTCCTTATAGGCGTATTGTGACGCTTACCTTCAGTGAGCCATGTATGTGAAAGCATGACAGCTTACATAATTTTAGTTGAATAAGAATCTAGGTAGTTAACTATTATAATTATTTGTCTGGTCAACACACACACACACACACACACACACACACACACACAGAGAGAGAGAGAGAGAGAGAGAGAGAGAGAGAGAGAGAGACAGAGCGTTTTCACCCAAGGTTAAATTTTTCCATAAGTATCACATCTGCTGTTAATATCACTTATGTAATTAGGGCCCATGGTTCTAAATCACAACTTGAGAATGGCTTATAAATACAGAGAAGTTTCTTAGCATGCTCAGTAGTTTTTAATCTTTCACAAGAGATTATGAAACACCCTTGTGGACATTAGCAAAGACATAAATCTCTTGTTCTGCTACAGCATTTTTTGTAATAGCCTTTCATGGTTTTTTTTCCTTCCCATTAGTCTTTCCCTATCTTCTGTTGAATTCTGAAATAAATGTGTCTTCCAATTTGTTGGGGGGACATAAACTCAGATTTCATCTCTCATGGTTCTGGGAATGAGGTGGGTTTTAATTTAAAGTAAACTTCATGTATCTAGCAGTCTGTCTATTTCATTTTTTTTTCACCTTTCTTCTCGGAAAAATGGGAAATTAAGTGTAGCCTGGTAGAACAATTCTGTTGATAAAGCAGCACTGTTTCTCATTAAGAGGAAGTTGGGGGCTCACTTCATTTTACTCACTGACCACTGGTAATGCAAAAGGGAGTAAGCGCTGTCACTTCCTCAGGCTGCCGTTTGGTTCACACAACCTGGAAATTTGGCTGTTTCTTAGGTGCCTAAAGGGAAGAAAACCCGAGGACTTCCAAGCACTTCATCATTGATATCAGAATGTTTCAAGTCCTGCCTGTAACTGTCAGCTTGTTTTGTTGTTTTAAATCAAACACGCAGTCTTGGGGAAAACACTCAGCCTTGAAATACCTGCCTGAAAAATTGTCAGTTTTGTTTTAACAATCAGATCACCGTTTTAGTGTGTATTCAGGAAGACTGACTGTGTCTAATGTCAATATCTGCTTTCAGAGAATAAAAGAAAAGAGACTCTACTGAAGGCATTTAAAAAAAAACATAACTCAGTTGGGTCAAAATATTGTTTTAGAAACAGTTGCCCTTGCAACAAAATTCAAAAAAACTCCTGCTCAAATATATATTTAAAAAAAAATAGATTCCTTAATGGGTTATATCCTAAGGGCAAAAAGGAACTGTCAACGTGGTTTTTAGTATCATATTATTCATAATCATATTGGTATTGCCATTCTGAAATTCTCTTTCTTTCACACATGTATGTAGTAGGAAGAAGCAATGAAGAAATTATGCTAATGCCACTAGAAGAGTATTTGCATAAGAAATACAAATAGAAAATCAAAATTAAAAGCTGTTTGAATTAAAAATGTCAACAAAAAAAAAAACTCCTGCTCAAACCACTGCATTCAATCCCAGAAAGGAAGCACGTCCTGCTGATTTCTCATATGTAAAGTGTAGATAAAGAAACTCATTTCAGTTCATGTCCTTTCCAGGGACATGGATGAACTTGGAAACCATTATTCTCAGCAAACTAACACAGGAACTGAAAACTAAACGGGAGTTGAGCAATGAGAACATATGGGCACAGGGAGGGGACCATCACACACCCAGGCCTTTTGGGGGATTGGGGGAAAGGGGAGGGATAGCATTAGGAGAAATACCTAATATAGATGATGGGTTAATGGATGCAGCAAACCACCATGGTGCGTGTATATCCATGTAGCAAACTTTCACGTTCTGCACACATATCCCAGAACTTAAAGTATAATAAAATAAAAAAAAGAAACCCTTCTCAGCTTCTGACGTGCACAAAAAAAGCTTCCTGTGGTTTGTCTGCATGTCCTACTTCAGCAAACAAGCTGACAGCAGAAAGTGGCAACACAGGACAGTACATCTTTTATAGAAAGTTTGAAATTTGAAGGAAAAATAGGCTAAATGGACCAGAGCCCTCAGTACTCTTCAAATTCCCCTTCTTGAAACAAATGCTTACACCTACGAATGAATATTTGTTTACTTGCTTTAATCTCCAATTTCGTAGTCAGTAGAACCTGCCTGAGCTCCCCAAACTCTTTCCACATTGAAATCCTCCTCTGTGTTCTCTCCTACATGCCCACCTTTCATACCCCCCACTACCACTCTCCCATCCCCTGCTGGTCAGGTGGTCTTAGGACCACTGTATGTCCCCAGGGCCACAGAGGCCCCTAATTAGGTGGAGAGGGGTTATTGGCAGTTTGGGAGACCTGCAAGGATGGCTGAGCAGGTGAAGAGAAGTGACCAGCTTATTATTCATTTATTTATTTATTCAACAAATACATCTCGAGAGTCTATTTTATGCCTGGAATTATTATTCTCCAGGTTCTGGAGATCCAGAAATGAAAAATAGTCAAAAATCCTTCTCTCCTGGAGCTTACATCTAGTGAGATCAAGGGTATATGCTATGTTAAATGGTCATGAGTACAATAGAAAAAAATAAAGCTGGGAAGTGAGAAAAAGATTGTTATGGGCTGGTTGCAATTTAATATAGGTTGGTCAGGGGAGCTATCTTTAAAGGGTGACATTTGAGTTAAGATCTTAAAAGAGACATGAGTCAATAAATGATATAGAAAAGGAGCATTCCAGAGGAATCATCAAAGCAAAAAGTCCTGAGGTTTGACTTAAGTAGCAGCAAGAGACAGAATTAGTAAAGGAGAGAGCTGAAGGAAACAAGGTCAAACAGGTAGGAAGGACTGATCGTGGAGGCCCTCAGCTGGTTTTCTTAGTACAGTGGGGAACTATTCCAGGACTCTGAGCAAATAACTATTGTGACTTAACTTACATTTTTAATAGGCCTGGAATGGACATTCATTTATGACTTGCCTATTCCCATTAAGTTCCTAATAAAGGTAAAGGGGAAAACAACAGAGGAATAGACCAGTAGGAAGGAGTTATTAGGTGGAGAGACACTCACATTGTTGAGAGATAATAAGGGCAACCGGAGTCTGTGCTATGGATTTCCTATTGCTTAAGAAAGAAATTTCAAAGACAAATGTATTGCTCTTCCATGACCAGGTATGGAACTTCCGAATGAATGCCTGAGTATATAACATTGTAAGCAGGAATCTGAGTCTCAAGAGAAGAAAATTCTCAGTTTGAACACCTGGTTACAGAGCTCTGACCCATCTTAGAAGAGCTTTATCATGTAAGAAGAGCCTGGCTGACCTGTTAAACCCTGTGGATGATCTTAATCATTCTTACTTGGACCTTCTGCAGTACTGAAGACTGTTGGCCTCTTTATTCTTTAAATTCTCTTTCTTTGTCCTTCTGTGATTTTAGGAACATCTCCTTTCTCTGATATTTCTCCTTTCTCTAGCACCATTCCTTCTCTGGACCCCTTATGGTCTTCCTATGCTTTGTCAGTTTTCCAGTGTACACTTTGCTCCTATTTCCTCTCACTCTGGCTAAACTCATTCTTTACCATGATTTCAATTATCTTAGATATTTGGACATTTACTCCACTTGAATATTCTATAATCTCTCAAAGTCAGCGTATCCAAATTTTAGTCACCATGTTTATTTCTTCCACTATTCTCTTCTCTTTACGTTTGTTGACTCTTACTTATCCTTCAAAATTCGTATTACATTATCCAGAAACTCTTTGCTAGAGGCTCATCTCTAGCTGTTCACACCCTAGCCTCGGACCCATATTCCAGCTCTAACAGCTTTCACTTTGCACTTACCTCCACTATAGCATTTCTTACACTGACAGGCAATTATCTGAGTAGGTGAAAAATACTGTATTTTAAAAGCTAATTGATGGAACTGTAGAATTTATCTGAAGTCCAGAGACAAACTGAGTTTTCCTTAAGAAAGACTTGTTATAAAAATTAGTCAATAAAGAGATGTATTACTCTGCTTAATAAAATAAGATAGTAACTTTCTGAATCAGAAATTTGCTTTTAAAAAAACTAAGGAATTTTCTGCTTTTCCTCAGCAACTTAGGAAGAATACAGGAAAAGCCAGGAGTTTGAAGTCCTGGGGAAGTGAGAAAAAAAAGAGAAGGAATTCAATTCTGAATAATAAATCATAGCAATACAGAGACAGGTCAGGACCAAGAAGAGAGATGATCAAGTGGGGATTCCCTATGAAGATGGCTTGAAGACTTTAGACACAGTTGTTTTCCTTTTTCTGGTGGAATTCCTCTCTATTGTCCCTAAACCCTTAGTAAAATTATTTTATATATGACTGTCTTGTGTTAGTCATCCTTGGGAAGGAATGAGAAGAGGCTCTGTCCATGAAGCCCATGTGTGGCAAAGTGGTGGGCAGTGCACAGCCTGGGACATGGCTCTGATAAAAGAGGTGATTGAGGAGACGTCTTGAAACAGCTTTTGGAAGAAGATAATGTGGCACCTTTAGTATGTTAGTCCATTTTGCATAACTATAAAGGAATACTTGAGTATTTTTATAAAGAAATTTACAATTTATAAAGAAAAGAGGTTTAGTTTGGCTTAGTTTCTACAGGCTGTACAGGGAGCATGGTGCTAGCATCTGCTTCTGGTGAGAGCCTCACAAAGCTTCCCAGTCATGATAGAAGGCAAAGGGAGAGCTGGTGTATCACACAGCAAGAGGGAGCAAGTGGGTGGGGAGGAGGCGTCACATTCTTTTTTTTTTTTTTGAGACGGAGTTTCGCTCTTGTTACCCAGGCTGGAGTGTAATGGCACGATCTCGGCTCACCGCAACCTCCACCTCCTGGGTTCAAGCAATTCTCCTGCCTCAGCCTCCCGAGTAGCTGGGACTACAGGTGCACGCCACCACGCCCAGCTAATTTTTGTAATTTTAGTAGAGACGGGGTTTCGCCACGTTGACCAGGATGGTCTCGATCTCTTGACCTCGTGATCCACCCGCCTGGGCCTCCCAAAGTGCTGGGATTACAGGCGTGAGCCACCGCGCCCGGCCTCGTCACATTCTTTTAAACAACTAGATCTTATCTGAACTCAGAACAAGAACACACTCACTACCATGAGGACAGCACCAAGCCATTCGTGGTGGATCTTCCCCCATGACCCAAACGCTTCCCACTAGGCCCACCTACAGCATTGGAAATCACATTTCAATATGAGATTTGGAGAAGACAAAACATCCAAATCATATCATGTCACCCTGGCCCCCTAAATCTCATGTTCTCACATTGCAAAATACAATCATCTTTTTCCAATAGCCCCCCCAGATTCTTAACTCTTCCAAATATCAACTCAATCAAAAGTCAAAGTCTAAAATCTTATCTGACACTTACGGCAGTTTCTCCTTCTATCTATGAGTTTGTAAGATTAAAAATAAGGTATTTACTTCCAAGATACAATGGTGGTATAGACATTGGATAAATATTTCCATTCCAAAAGGTAGACATAGGCCAAGAGAAAGGGGCAACACGCCCCACACAAGTCTAAAATCCAGGAGAGCAGTCATTACATCTTAAAGCTCCAAAACAATCTGTTTTGGCTCTATGTCCCACATCTAGGACACAGTGATGCAAGGAGTGGGTTTTCAAGGTCTCAGGCAGCTCTGCCCCTGTTGCTTTGCGAGGTGCAGCCCTGGCAGCTTTCAAAGATTGGAATTGACTGTCTGTGGCTTTTTCAGGCTTTCTGATACACCCTCTAAAACCTAAGGGAAAACTGCCAAGCTTACTTAATGCTTGCATTCTGTGCATTTGCAGACTTAACACCATGTGGAATCAACCAAGGCTTACAGCTTACACCCTCCAGGGCAGCAGCTGGAGCTGTAGCTGGGGCCCTTTGACCAAGGCTGGAACCAGAGTGGATGGGTTGCCGGGAGCAGTGTCTCAAGGCTGCACAGAGCAGCAGGCTCTGAGGTTGGACCCCAGAACCATTCTTTCTGGGCTTGTAATGGGAGAAGCTGTCTCAAAGATTTCTTAAATGCCTTTGTGGCCTTTTTTCCATTGTCTTGGATATTAGCACTTGGCTCCCTTTTCGTCATGAAAACCTCTCTAGCAAGTGATTGTTCCTTAACCCACTTCGATTCTTCCCCTGAAAAATGCTGTTTTCTCCTCTACCACATGCCCAGGTTGTGCCATTTCCCGGGCATTTTACTATCTGTTTCCCTTTTAATGATAAATTCCAACTTTAAGTCATTCCTTTACTCCTATATATGATTATAGGCAGTTAGAAGCAGCCAGGCTACATCTCAAAAGCTTTTCTACTTAGAAATTTCTTCCACCAGATACCCTAAGTTCAACCTTCCAGAAATTCCCAGGCCATGGACAAAATGTAGCCAAGCTCTTTCCTAAGGCTTGACATGGGTGACCTTTTCTCCAGTTCTCAATAACTTAATAACTTCTTCATTTCCATCTGAGACCTTGTCAGCCTGGACCTCTCTATCCATGTTTGTTTGTTTGTTTGTTTGTTTGTTTTGAGATGGAACCTTTCTCTGTCCCCTAGGCTGAAGTGCAATGGTGCAAGCTCAGCTCACTGCAACCTCCACCTCCTGGGTTCAAATGAGTCTCCTGCCTCAGCTTCCTGAGTAGCTGGGATTACAGGCACCTGCCACCACACCTAGCTAATTTTTATATTTTTAATAGAGATGGGATTTCACCATGTTGATGAGGCTGGACTCAAGCTCCTGACCTTAAGTGATCTGCCCACCTTGGCCTCCCATATTTCTGTCTGCATTTTGGTCTCAAGCATTTAATTAGTCTCTAAGAAATTCCAAACTTTCTTTCATCTTGCTGTCTTCTTCTGAGCCCTCCAAACTCTTCCAGCCTCTGCCCTTTACCTGGTTCCAAGCTGCTTCTACATTTTCAGGTATTTTTACAGCAATGTTCCACTTCTCAGTACTAATTTTCTGTGTTAGTCCATTTTATATCACTGTAAAGGAGTACCTGAGGTCAGACAATTTATTTAAAAAAAGATTTATTCTGGTGCACAGTTTTGTAGGTTATACAGGAAGCATGACACCAGCATCTCCTTCTGGTGAAGACCTCAGGAACCTTTCAATCATGGTGGAAGGCAAAGGGGGTTTGGCATATCACATGGCAAGATGGAGCAAGAGGGGTGGGGGATGTGCCACACTCTTTGAAACAACCAGACTGTGCCCAGACTCAGAATGAGAACTCACTCATCACTGTGAGGGCAGCACTAAGACATTCATGTGGGATCTGCCCCCATGACCCAAACACATGCCACTAGTCCTACCCCCAAGATTGGAGCTCACATTTAAACAAGAGATTTGGAGAAGACAAAACATTCAAACCATATCATCCAGCAATCCTTAGAAATAGTAAGGAAGGTATTGAACTACGTATAGTAGTATAAGGTAGAGCCTCACTATTTGGTTTATTAAAGGACAACATGACTCCAGAAGGATGGAAGATTTGTGGAGTAACCTGTCTCTTCACTGTCTCTTCCACTACACTGTCTCTTCACTGTTCACTGTCTCTTCCACTACAATTTTGACTTCTTGGACAGGGATTGCATGTATCCCTGTCTCTGTATTTCCACCCCCTGACATGGTACTTGTCATAGAATAAGTGATTGGTACTTGGTTGTTGTTTGAATAAATGCTTGATTCTTTCATTATGTTTCCCCCTCATGACCTAATCACCTCCCAGCAACCCCACTTTTTAATGACATCACATTGGCAATTAGCATTGATAAAAATTTGGGAGAGCCATACATATTTAGACTGTAGCAATAAGGTTAACAATCTTAAAGCTGGCAATTGGTCTTAAAGAATTATGGGGTAACATGCACCAAATATATCCTAAGTTCAACACAATTGGTCTCTGCAATTTAATGTATCTTTTCTACATTCCTTCAGCATTTATTCTCATTTAAATATCTGAATTAATGTGAGCAAAAGAGACATTTGTTTATTTCTGAATCCTCCTATTTTTCTTTCAGCCCAGGAAAATATGGCAGTCTTTCATTCCCTTCAGACAAAACAGTTTGACAAATTAATAATGTGACCTTAGTGATATCAACTTCAAAGCAGTTGGCAAGTACCTGAGAATATAATTTAGACCAATTGTGGCAAGGTTAATAAATGATGCTTTACTAGTGTGCAATAACATCTTTTATCCATGAAGCTAAGTCTGCGAGAGCATTTCATGACCTATATATTTCAGCCCTTTGAAAGTAAATCAGCCTGTTGTTTTATTTTGAAAGTATATGAGGCCGGGCACGGTGGCTCACCCCTATAATCCCAGCACTTTGGGAGACCAAGACGGGCAGATCACAAGGTCAAGAGATCGAGACCATCCTGGCCAACATGGTGAAACCCCGTCTTTACTAAAAATACAAAAATCAGCTGGGCGTGATGGTGCGCGCCTGTAATCCCAGCTACTCGGGAGGCTGAGGCAGGAGAATTGCTTGAACCTGGGAGGCAGAGGTTGCAGAGAGCCAAGATCGTGCCACTGCACTCCAGCCTGGTGCCTGGTGACAGAGCAAGACTCTGTCTCAAAAAAAAAAAAAAAAAAAGTTCCATAATAGTGTATCTTCACATTTTAATAGTGATCAATTATATTTTAAAACAATATTCAAGAAACACATCAAATGAACTACATTATAGTTCTCTAAAAATTTGAGATCAACCTTCAAGACATGAAAGGGAATCTCTCCAGATCAATTTTTGTTCATGTATTTCCTAAGAAAATCCTAAACAGAATTTTGTATGCCTAGTAACTCATTTTAAATCCTCCCCATAACTCAAATGATTATCATTTAGATATTGAGTTATATGGGAATTCCTAATTCTGGACTACTTTCTTATTCCTTGTCATACATCTTTCTGAAACAAGATTTACAAGAGCATTAGATAGATTTTTACTGAAGTTTTTTCCTATACGTTATCTGTAATTTTTAAAAATCCTCTTGATAATGAGTTGAGCTCACCAAAAACCTCACTGACACCTATTTATAGCATTTTGAACCAAACCTCATCTAAGCACTCTATAGATCTAGTATCTTTTATTGTGGATTCATGGACGGACCTAAGAGGACTCATGAACACTGAAAATTTGGAGCAGTAAGCATATTTTCAACACAAAGATTCTATAAATTTCATCAAATTATAAAAATATCAGTGACTCATAAATGTGAAGATAAGAATAGTTTGATCAAAGAAGTAGGCTTTATTTATTCTAGGCTGACACATTTTTCTTATTCCTCAGAATTATAATTTTGAATTTCTATAATTTACTATGAATTTTTATTTTAAATACAAAGACAAATTCATTGTGTATTCAGTAGTTTCCTATAAGCCTAATAGTGTTTTAGGTACAACAGTATATTTACAACTTTTTCTTTACAACTGCACCACAGTATCTTTATATTTATTCATATTTACATGAGGCTTCCCAATAAATCAAACCTTTTGGTTATTACCCTGTAGAGTATACATGTATTAGAATTATAGTAGTTTATAATGGGTTTTTAAAGGCAGGGAGGAAGAGATTACAGGCAAAATTATAAATCAGTATGTAGAGGCTTATACATTGGCTTGGTCCCAGATGAGATATCTTAAAGGAGGGGCTTACAGGTCATAGGTGGATTCAGAGATTTTTTTGATTTGCAATTGGTGAAGCAAGAAAGACTTTGTCTGAAATCTTGGGGTCAGTGGAAATGAATGTTAAAGTTTGACCTGTGGGCATGATTCTTTCCAGGCTCCTCCAGAAGAAATGTAGAACACAGAAGACTAATTAGAGTTTAGTTTCAGCTTTCCTTATCTAAGGTCTATGTGATAGCAGTCAGCATTTTTCATCTTGTAGGGGTCCAGATTTCTTAAAAACAACTCAGGGACATGGGTCAATATGTTATCTTTAGTTTTTATGGATAGTTAAACATCTTGTGGCTCTAACTGATTTGGGTGGCCATTGCTTTAAATTATTGTACCTTCTTGCTTATTAAGTTGTTTATTTTTTAAGGATAGTTAGATACCTGAAACTTTTCTTGAAAACACTCAACATTTTTCTTCATTTTTATGTTTGGGGGGCTCATTGGGCCCCTAAGAAGAGTCCTTATTCCCTCTCTGTTTTTTAAATGATAGCAGCTGATGAACACCTTCATCTTCAACAAAAGCTTACAAATAGAATACCTCTCATTCCCAGTAGTAAATAGGTGTTGTCTCCATCACGTTGATTTAGTTAGGATACCAGGGCTCTCTCATAGTTGGCATAGCTACTTTGAGAAGGTGTATTACTGCCTAATTTCCTACCAGAAACTGATCTAGCATTAAGAAGAGAATTTGTCCTCTCTTTCTTTTAACTTTTCCATTTCATGAATTAGTTAGTACTTAAGAGTTTTGGTAGTGAGATTATGGAATAGGACAGAATTAAAAAAAAAAAAAGAAGAATTGAGAAAAATGAATCTATTTTTTTCAGTCAGCTAAATGTTTCTTCTCTAAACCAGGATTTCCCAAGGTCAGCACTACTGACATTTTGAACTGGTGAATTCTTTGTCACGGGGGCTGTACTGTGCATTGCGGGATATTGAACATCCCTGGCCTTTACCCACTAGGTGTCTGTAGCACCATCCCCCACCCTCCCATATGACAACCAAAAATGTCTCTAGACACTGTCAAATGTCTCCACAGAGCAAACATTACCCCTGCTTGAGAACAACTCTCTAAACTCATTCTTATGGAACTTTAAATTACAAATGATTTAAATATAAATATATATATGTAAGCATGTATTAGAATTTTCTCACAGAATGCAAGACCAATAGATCTTAATTAAATAAACCAGTAGACCTCACAGTTTTTCTTCAAATCACACCTTCCATCTCTCATACATTCCACAACTAGACTTAAAAATATGCTTATCGGGCCGGGCGCAGTGGCTCACGCCTGTAATCCCAGCACTTTGGGAGGCCGAGGCGGGCAGATCACAAGGTCAACAGATCGAGACTATCCTGGTCAACATGGTGAAACCCCGTCTCTACAAAAAATACAAAAATTAGCTGGGCATGGTGGCACGTGCCTGTAGTCCCAGCTACTCGTGAGGCTGAGGCAGGAGAATCGCTGGAACCCAGGAGGCGGAGGTTGAGGTGAGCCGAGATCGCGCCATTGCACTCCAGCCTGGATAACAAGAGCGAAACTCTGTCTCAAAAAAAAAAAAAAAAAAAAAAAATGCTTATCGAAAATAAGTAATCAAAAAGAATCTGTTACAACTAACAAAAGTTGGACTTTCTCAAAGACTCTTGTTACCCCTTGATATGGTTTGGCTGTGTTCCCACCCAGATCTCATCTTCAAGTGTAGCTCCCATAATTCCCACATGTTGTGGGCAGGACCTGATGAAACGGTTGAATCATGAGGGCAGTTTCCCCATACTGTTCTTGTGGTAGTGAATAAGTCGCAGGAGATCTGATAGTTCTGTAAGGGGTTTCCCTTTTCGCTTTGCTCTTATTTTCTCTCGTCTGCCACCGAGTAAGATGTGCCCTTATGATTGTGAGATTTCCCCAGCCATGTGGAGCCATGAGTCCATTAAACCTCTTTTACTTTATAAATTACTCAGTCTCAGGAATGTCTTTTTCAGCAGCATGAGAAGGAACTAATCCACCCCTAATATAAAAGTAAAAGGAAATATGCATAAACTAAGCACTTAGAATATTTTCACTGATTTTTGTCACTAACATCGTTATCAATGCCTAAATAAGTGTTTTTAAAATTACCAAGTTGAAAGGTTGTCATACACTGTGAAACCTTGATTGTGATTTGCGCAGAGTAGTAGTGAATTGAGGGCTACACTGTATGTGGGCTGGGAAGCAGAGGGCCAAAGGAATGAACAGTCAGCCACTGAATCATATATACAAAATTCTCTATCCAGGAAAGGTATTAAAGAAAAGCTTGAAAAACATAATAATATGTCCATAAATATTTTGTATGCTCTCTCTGTTCTCTTTTCTCTCCTGTAGATCATAAAATTTCTTTTGAGGAACAAAGATTGTGGGAACTTAATCACATCCCTTAGACTAAGAGAAGCGTGAGGATGTGAAAAAGCATTTCGGCAGCTCTCTGGAGAAAAGTTCAAAATCTTATGGCTCTGTCTCCTTCCCAGAATACTGGCAAACTTCATGCAGAAGAGAGGGAGCAAATTGGAATTCTGTTCTTATAAAATGTGTTTTTGAGTTGACCCTACTTCAGCTCCCCAACTTCTCTACCCACTCTGTGCCTCATCCTAGCTGTAATTCGGTGGTTCTAGCCTGCTGTTTATTTAGGCTTAGCCCACTACTTTTTCCTCCCACCTTATAGCCAGTCTTTCAACAAGTGCTTCATTCACCTAAACAATGGGGATCCAATGAAAAAAGAAAGCGTCGTCTATCAAGGAAGGTGAACCTAGAGTATTTACAATACAAAGAATGAGTATTGTGAAAAGGAAATTATGAGAGACGATTCTGGGTTAATTGTATCCCTCAGAAAGATATGCTGAAATCCTAACCCTAGGTAACCGTAAATGTAAACGTATTGAAAATAGTGTGTTTGCAGATATAATAAAGTTTAGATAAGGTCATTAGCGAGGACCCTAATCTAGTAAGACTGATGTTCTTGTAAGAGGAAAATGCCACATAAAGACAGAAACATACAGAGAATGCCACTGGCTGACAGAGGCAGAGACTGGAGTGATGGGCTGCAAGTCAAGGAACATCACGAGTTGGCAGGCGCCACCAGAAACTCTAAAGAAGCAAGGAAGGATTCTATGCAGAGTCTCAGGGAGCATGGTCATGCTGACACCTTGATTTCACGCTTCCAGCCTTAAGAACTGTGAGACAATAAAAAGTTCAGTTGTTTTAAGCCACGCAGTTTGTGGTACTTTCCCATAACATCTCTAAGAAATTAATACAGGGCACTGTGGGAGCATAGAGCAGTGGAGACCACATCTAATCCAAGATTCGGGCAAAATTCCCAGAGAATTTATATTTAAGCTGAAATGTAAAGCATGGGTAAGAGTTTGCTAGGAAAGCAGAGGAAGGAGAAATACTTCAGATGGAGGACACAAGGTGTGAAAAGGCCTGAAGGCACGAAAAGCAAGACCTTCTTCAGTAAGTGACTTAGTTCAATATGGCTAATGGTCCAGTGTCCCTAAGAACGGACAGAGAAGAGCCTGGGATCTGCACTAGATCCAGGTGCCAGAGAGCAGTGAATGATACAGTGAGGAATGAAGTCAAAGAGAAGGCCAAAATAACCACTGAAAATATTTAAGAACAGCAGTATCATTAGGAAGCATGCTTGGTGGAATAAAACCACTACAGCCACAGTGCGGAGAACGGACTCAATGCGAGCAAGCCTGAAGGAGAGAAGACAGTCAGGTGACTGCAAAGGGCATGTCAGACATGATGGTGGCCAGAGCCAAGGCGGTAGCCACAGGAGTGGAAATATTAGGTTGCTGCAAAAACAATTACAGTGTACTTTTTGGGAAAAAACACAAAGTTTGCTTTTTACATTAAAGCAATGTCAAAAACCACAATTGCTTTTGCACCCACCTAATAAATGGATAAATTTAAAGAATGAAGACAGATTTGGAGGACTGAGTCTGATAGGAGTGGATGACAGTAAATGCAGGGATGAAGACAAAGGGGAAGGACTCGTTTCCCAATGAGTCTCAGCTCTCTACTTGCTAACTGTTACACAGTAACAGATGATTACATGGGAAGTTGGTTATAAATGACTTATGTATTACCTTCTAGATCACTAGAGGACAAAGAAGCACATTGGAAACTGATAGAAAAGACTGCTCATCACTTAGAGTTCCTAGACTCCAAAATGGAAGCAGAAACTTAGTGAGACTCTGGATTGTCTCCTGGGAGAGAGGGTGAAGGTGTCCGATGAGTGAAAATAAATGCGCATACAGTTACTTATGTATTCCTAAGAGTTACCCTTTGTTCTCCAGGATCCATTTTCTCTTTCTTCCTGTTAGTAATTGGAGACAGTCGCAGGCGTACCATTTAGCAGTCTTTCCTGCTTCTCTTCCCATGTAACCAGGTTCAAGTCAATAAAACAGGAGACGCAGTGCTGTGTGCAACTTCTGCCTCATCTCTTTCGCTAAAAAGTGGCTTTCCCTGGACTCTGTTCTTCCCTTTCTTAAGGTCAGGAGAGTGGACAAGTAAGTGCATTTGCCCAAACCATTCAAACAAGGACAAACTATATCGGATGGCAAAACAAAAAAGTAAAATATTGTGTCCATAGAAGAGTTTGACTGTGGATGAAACTCTCTTTGTTTATCCTGTGAAGATAGTGGAGCTGGAAGAAGTGGTCCAATTCTACTTGACATACAAAATAATTCAAAGGAAAGAAATTTGTCAAATATTTGAAAAAAGAAATATTTTTCTGCATACATTAGAGTGACATCTGATTGATTTAACAAACTAACTCCAACATTCAGTGCTTAACAAAATAAAAGTTTATTTATTGCTCAGAAAACAGTCCAATCTGCATATTTCTGGTCAGGTAGCTTTTCTCCATGCAGTGTCAGGAACACAGTGCTCTTTTCTTCAATATCAAGTTTCCAAGGTTGCCAAAAGAGTCAATTCTACTCCTACCACCTAGAAGTGGAAGAGAGTACGAAAGATTGTTTCGAGAGGATCTTGTAGCTTATTCATGATGTAGTGTATATCATTTCCTTTCACAAGCCATCGGTGAAGCAGATTCATGTGACCATATCTGACGGCAGAGAAGTAGGCTAAAATGGCCAAATTTCCAAGGGGAAGAGAATGAGTTGAGCAATCAGCTAGTAATCTGTTCTACAAATTGGGCATAAAGATAAAGGAATTTGGCAGGGCGCAGGGGCTCATGCCTGTAATCCCAGCACTTCGGGAGGCCAAGGCGGGCAGATCACGAGGTCAGGAGATCAAGACCATCCTGGCCAACATGGTGAAACCCTGTCTCCACTAAAAATACAAAAATTAGCTAAGTATGGTGGTGCATGCCTGTAATTCCAGATACTCGGGAAGGTAAGGCACAAGAATCGCTTGAACCCAGGAGGCAGACGTTGCAGTGAGCCAAGATCATGCCACTGCACTCCAGCCTGGTGACAGAGCGAGACTGTCTCAAAAAAAAAAATAAAGGAACATTTTGAAACCTGTAGGTTTTTATCTCTCTTGGAATCTAGACCTTTCATTCGCTGTTGCAGCAAAAATATACTGTGTCTTCCATTCCTTTCGATGACAGCCATAAAAAGCCAATGGGAAAACTTGTTTGTATTTTAGAGGGTGTTAAAAAATTTTTAACATTTTTATAAAAATGTTGTCATCATCTCACTACGTATTCCCCAAACCTAAGCCCTTTCCTATTCACCACTCATCCCAAAGCAAGTTTCTTTACCCTCAAAATTTAAAAGTAAAGCACTGTCCATGAAACCATTGTTAAAGTTACCGGATTTTATGGTAATTCCAAATATATAAAGCTTTAAAACCTACGCCTGTGCCTGATGTGAGACAGGCATATATACATTCTGCATGGTGCGATAAATGTTTCAGTAGATTAACGTGCAAGACGCCACAGTGGGGTAAAAAAAGGAACTGTTAAATAAGACAAGGTGAGATGAGGAGAATTCATAGATGACAAAAGGGCTTTAGCTAAGGTTTGAAGGATGAACACACATTCACTATGAAACAGAGAAACAATGTGTGAAGGCATGAGGCACAATGTAATAATAACAAGAATGTCAGTCGGCTAAACCAACGGGTAAATGGGAGACAGTACTGCAGAAGAGAGAGTCAGAACTCCATGTTCTGATTCTGGAAACATATACTGAGTCTACCAAGGTGGTTTTTTCTTATAAGTTTGGGGGGTTCCTATTAAGCCACATAATTGCATGAGCAGTTTGCATGCAGTGGCTGGGCTGGACAGTCTGAGACTGGAGAGAGGACGACTATGTAGACTGTTCTTCAATTATCTTATTGAGACATCATGGTGGATTAGATTAAGGCAGTGCCAGAGAAGCAAGAGAAGAAGAAGAAATATGTATATAGTCTACTGAGAATGTAAACTATGAGATGTGATAATGAATTTGTAATATTAAGGAAGAGCGACTCCTACAGAGTCCCGTCCATCTAGCTGCCATTCCTAGGGAGTGTGTACTCCAGGGAACATAATGGAGGGAGCAGATTCTCCAAGGCAGAAGGAGATGATGATGTCAGCATGGATATGTTGAATTTGAGGTGTCCATGGAATTTTCAGTCAAAGATGTCCAGTGGGACATTTATAAAAAAGAATACGAAACTCAGCAAAAGCCTGACAAGAAACTTGAGGTAAGTGATAAAGTTATAGCATAGTCACTTGAGAGATTGGAAGAGAAAGCAAACTGGGCCCATGAAATTGATTCCAAAGAAATTGACACCTTAATTGAGATTGCATAACATGAATGATTTCAGTTATGAATCTGTTTCAATGAGTAGTCATCCCCATAGCACTCAGAGTCCAGTGCCTGTGGGAAGGAACACGACTGAACAATCCCTGCTTGGCAGCTTGCTGAGCAAATGCAGAAGAAGGCAAATGACTAAAGGAACTCAAAGTATTGCTACACGAATGACAAATGGGATGTACCAGGGGGTCTCTACGGGGAAGGAAGTAGGACAAGGTCGGCGGCTTTGAAAAAAAAAAAATAAAGGAATCAAAAGACTATAGTGAAGTTGAAATCAGACATAGGAAAGGAGATGAGAAAGTCAAAAAACAGAAAATTTCCAGTCCCAGAAGCCCCATCCTTCATCAAGTCTCCTTCCCTCTTCCTTTCTTCTTTCTATATTTCTTCTTTCATCCTGCTGACTTTTATAAAATTACATTTTGGTTTTTCTTTAGCGTTTTGCTGCCAATGTACTTTCACTAAACAATATAGTTTGGTTTGTCTGTTTTAAAACTATGGTGCATATATATAAATAAAATCACTTTATATGTGTTCTTTCGTAACTGATATTCTTTTGTTTTTTCCTTACGTTTGTAATATATAGGCGTGTTTAGAAGAGAAAAAGAAACTCAATCTCCTGAAATCATAAAAGACAGAAATGATAGTATCTTTGTGGCATTTCCAAAGTGAATAATACTAAGAAGTCGAAATGATTGAGCAGAAAAGTAAAATTGCATGCTTTTGGCAAAGTAAAGGGTATGAAAACCACGGAAAAATGCTTTAAAAACCAGAGACCATAAACCCCCTTTCCTCCAGTAGCCAGACTGAACTAATACACAAGCAAAAGTCACACAATATCAAAAGGCAGATATTTTCTCCAGCACATTAGGCTTGTGACAAAATTTTGCCAAATTAACAGATATAATCCTTGTGAAGCTATTCTACTCTAATCAATAAACTTACATGAAACAGTGTTTCACTGATCCATCAGAGATCATAGTGTTATACTGGCCTGAGCATAGAAGGTCAACACCAAGACAAAATGATGCCAGATTGCAGGGTCTTTATTGCCGGTGGCCACGGAGGACTCGCGTCTCTGCAACCCGTGGCCCCGAAAGGAGGGTGTCAAGAACTTTTATACCTGTAAAAATCACCTTGGGAGTGAAGGTGAGGGGCGGGGGTGGGGGTGAGGGGTTCTGGACATTCTGAGGGCCAGGGAACTTTTTGACATTCTGATTGTTACTTAAGTGGTTCACGAACGTCAAGATTAGCATTCGTTTACACATTGTCTGGGTAGGGTGGCAATTACAGTCCTTAATTACTTATTCATATTTGGGCTGTAGAGAGCAGTTTCAACAGAAAGCTGAGGTATGGTTGAAGTATGCAGGTTTATGAGGCTTTTTACCGTGTCGCAATCTTACAAATGTAACACACATGATCAAATACCATACAAAGGGTCTATTCCCAACTACAAATATCTTAATTTTATTCCATAGTTCCATGTGCTGTTGCAAAAGATCAAATATGGTCTTTCTATTCATTCCCAAAGATTTAGATTTTTTTTTCCCAATAGCACACTGAGGAGATAATTATCATAAAATTTCTTCTCCAGCAAACGCTCAAAATGTAATTTCTCCTACTTGCCTCAAGTTAATTTTTATTCTTTTTAAACAGTTAATATAAGTCTCTCAACATACAGTGAAAATTTAACTCATTTTTAATTTTTCAAACATAGAAAATGAGGCAAAGACAGCACTGTCTTCTCCATTGCTGTGAGTGACATTACACTCGAACTAAAATCCTTTAGCTCCACTGAAAACAGAAATTTTTGAAGTGCTTTAAAAAGAGTGTTTCTGCATTTAAAAATCAGAAAGAATGGGCTATTGCCAGCAGACTCACTGGAGCCAGGTAAAATTTAAGTCCCAGATATTAGTGACCCAGAGACCAATTCTTCTTGCATTTAACATTGAAACGCTAATGTGGAAGCTGGATCTTTTGTTTTTCATGACAGGGCAAATAAGGCCCATAGCAAGGGCAGCAACTAATTCACAGCCCTTTACCAGACCCCTCATTTCAGGAAAATAACACAGCTCATGCCAAAAATCCGCAGCTCAACATTAAAAACCCACCACAGATGCTACCTGCAGAAGGGGGTGGGGCTCAGGGTAAGAGCACCAAAAGTAACAAAGAAATTCCCACCAGCCAGGTCAAGCCAAGGGACAGAGGACAGTCCCAGAGGACAAAAGTGAGTTTGCTGTAGGGAACATGGGAAGGGTGTAGAACAACATTTCTGGGAAGGAATGCAGAAAATAGGGTCTGCAGCCAAGAACCTGTTCTGTTTGAGGTTATTATTTGTATTATAGAGATTTCACATACTGCAAAGGGCTTTCACACTCATTGCTTTATTCTGACCTCATGATGGACAATACATATTGCCGGCAGGAGAGCAGAGATTCAAAAGGGTCGTGTACACGAGCTTTTTCTTAGGCTCTTGCCTAAGAAAACGTAACTAATACCCAGAGTCCAGGTCTCTACGTCACAAGGCCAATACTCCTCCCAGTACCTCCTATTTGGACTCCAAAATTATAACCAGAGGCACAGAGCCTACTGCAGGCCACTACAATGACTTCACTTAGTTGGCATGCACATTTTAGCATATTTCATCAGCTGAGGATCCAGTTTATTTTTTTTATTCTCCTTTGATTGCACAGTATAGAGAAAGTCTGATTCAAACAGATACACATTGTAAATAATTAGTTTTTATAAGCTTGCCTTGTAATTTCAGGAAAATTCCAATTATGGAATGTTGTCATTTATAAGCTTGCCTTGTAATTTCAGGAAAATTCCAATTCCAAAAATGACGGGAAAAGCATTTTTCCAATAACTGTGCAAAAATGAGTTAAGCTGGCCACACAAATTATAGCATTGATTATCTCCAATGTGTTAAAATACAGAATTCAACTCAATATGCCTGTTGTTTTTGTGTCACAGTTTAAATGGTGTCTATGTGCGAACACACACATATGTGCATATAAATGCATTATATATAAACAGTATATGTGTCTTCCTATATATATATATATATTTCCAGAACCTATTAAATTGTGCTTTGCCTGAAACTGCAGCACCAAAAAAATTCAATAGGTGAGAGTGCTGTCTGGCCATGCTAACCATCCAGGGGGATAAGACGTCACCCTGGCAACGACACTACAAATCTCAGAATTCAAAGATCTGGAATAATGCCAAACATGAGATGCACCCGGCATGACTTAGATTGTATCACAAGTACAAAGAGGTACTGGTTAAACTGTTATCAGTGAGCGCCACTCACAGATTCAGCTATTTTAAGATCAGAAAAAAAAAAATCGTATTCCAAAAACAAATTATTTAGTTAGAATTATTCTTTCAGTTGTTCCTCATTTTTTATTTTTATTTTTTATTTTATTTATTTATTTTTTTGAGACGGAATCTCAGTCTGTCGCCAGGCTGGAGTGCAACCTTGGCTCACTGCAACCTCCGCCTCCCGGGTTCAAGCGATTCTCCTGCCTCAGCCTCTCGAGTAGCTGGGACTCCAGGCACGCGCCACCACACCCAGCTAATTTTGTGTATTTTTAGTAGAAACGGGGTTTCACCATGTTAGCCAGGATGGGCTCCATCTCTTGACCTTGTGATCCGCGTGCCTCGGCCTCCCAAAGTGCTGGGATTACAGGCGTGAGCCACCGCACCCTGCCTGTTCCTCATTTTTTATTAATGCTCCCACGGACCTTTGTATTGAAAAGGACATTCTCTAGTTCTGCCAAGTTTGAAAATATTGAATCCTTTCTCATAAAGACCACAGTTTGCAAACTTAGTTCGCAAATTCAAAGAACTATGGAATTACCAATAGCATCTTAATTTAGTGTGTCTGATGTTATAAGGCACACAAGTTAAAGTAATGGTATTGAGCACCACAAATGTCTGGATAGGCCGGGCGCGGTGGCTCACGCCTGTAATCCCAGCACTTTGGGAGGCTGAGGCGGGCGGATCACGAGGTCAAGAGATCGAGACCATCCTGGTCAACATGGTGAAACCCCGTCTCTACTAAAAATACAAAAAAATTAGCTGGGCGTGGTGGCGCGCGCCTGTAGTCCCAGCTACTTGGGAGGCTGAGGCAGGAGAATTGCT
>PVKV010007082.1:22268-48918 GCA_004027835.1 Alouatta palliata | reverse complement strand
ACGCCTGGTGAGGGAGTGAGACTCTGTCTCAAAAAAAAAAAAAAAAAAAAAAAAAAAAATGTCTGGATAACAAATAAGCCAATAAAAATATTGCTCAAGATAATGAGTACAATAACAAAACTCAGAGAACGTACACATATGCTTAACGCACCTATTCAAAACTTGCTTTTACAATCACTGTAAATGAACAGTAAACACGTTATATGACTAAATATAAACCCGTTCAATGACAGTAACCGAAAAGGAAAGCAGCTGGCGTGATCGCTCCACTCCCACTGCAGCTGTTCAGTGTTATTAAAATTGCCCATTTTGCAACTGACACAAAAGCAATCTAGACTTCTTAATATGCAGTGTGGGTTTGGATTACTTTCAATTTCTTTCTTATAACTCAAAGATACAAGTTTTTAACTCAGAAAAGTGAGTTTTAATCTCCAGATTATGAAGGGTGTACATGTTCAAATAGAAGAAACGGATGAGGCCTGAACTTTATACCCTGCATATTTGCATCTGTTTACAAGAGATGTGTTTCAAGCAGCCCTGAAGTGAAAAATAGACACAATCTTCAAAACACAACTGTGTTCCTCTGCATATTACATAGAAACTGGAGCCAAGCCTGGAAAGAGCTTTATTCAGAATATCAGGTTATTACGTAAGCTAGGACAGCTAAACATAATGGTTTCTGTAATGACTCACATGAAAGAAAATCTTATGGGACATCTACTATGTGTTGGGTCCTAGGAAGACACAGAAATGCAAAGCCAGTTCTCACCCCCACATGAGAGCAAAGAGCAGGAAAACAGCAGAGGCTGGGAGGATGGGATGCAGGCACTCCCATCTGTCATTTCACTCAACTCTGACTCCGGTGGTGGGTCCCAGTGCCCTCACTCTCTCTCTCCCTGTGAGCCTTCACTTCACTTTTGTTACGTCTTCTCCACTATGTTTCCCTTTTCCTTCTCTTTTCATTGCCCTAAAACATCCTAATTTTCCCCGCACATCTTCTGAAATAGAAAAATGAGGTATAAGTGGATATTGATCCAAACAGATGGCCTGCATACAAAATCCAAGATCAATCTACAGTGAACCCTTTATGGAGCCCACCATGGCTTCAGCATCCCTGCTGCATGACAGACCACCAGGGGCAATAACCAGATGCCTGCGCGGCTGCTTTATCATCCCTACTATGGAGTCACTTCTTACGAGTTCTGTTTAAAAATAAAATTCAGTGTGTACAAAGGTCCTTTCTTCCTAGCCCATGCTACATTATATACCCTGGTGGCCTACATGTTCCTTTAGTGCCTAAAAAACAAGCTATCTTCCCCCCAAATCTTCTATTTTAGCAGTCAAAAGATACTTTGTAAAACAATGTTGTGTCTTTGATGTATGAAAACCAAGCCGGACTGTAAAGTGTGTACTTCATGATTACTAGTAGAGACAGAGATGTAGTCCCCTTTCTCTCTCCTTTTTTTTTTTTTTTTTACATCCTATGGCTTAATTAATATATGTTACTTGTCTAACCCTGTAAGTAATTGAATTTAGAGCCCCTTCAAATTCTCCATACAGAGTCTTATTACAACCACTAATCTTGCCAACCCTCCAAATTCTTAATGTAACTTGGCTTTAAAGACTCAAAAATGTATTTCTTCTCTAAGCCAAATTTTGGAAGTGCCTCCAAAGTGCTCACACCTATCTTTTAGGGGAGGGGGGAAAGAATGAAAGGTTGTAGTACCCACTGTGACTCCAAGAAGCCCTGATAGTAGTTTAAGTTAGGCTGCCTTTACCAAGTACAAGTCTCTTCCCTGGTGATAAGAAAGAATGCATACACATAAACAGACACAAATTTAATCTCATGTGATCATCCTGCTGCTATTAGAATGTTCTTTTAAAAATGCTTTTAATATGCCATTTATAAATTAGTTTTTAACAAATGATTAAGTCCCTTTCCTTTGGAATTTTTCTCTTTTTTTGTTGAGACAATGTCTCGCTCTGTTGTCCGGACTAGAGTGTAGTGGTGCGGTCACGGCTCACTGCAGCCTTGACCTTGTGGGTTAAGCGATCCTCCCACTTCAGCCTCCCAAGTAGATGGGACTATAGGCATGCACCACCATATCTGACTAATTTTTTTTTATTTTTTGTATGGAAGGGGTCTTGCTATGTTGCCCAGGTTGGTCTCAAACTTCTAGACTCAAGTGATTCTTCAGCCTCTACCTCCCAAAGTGCTGGGATTATAGGTGTGAGTTACTACTTCCAGCCCTTGGAAACTCTTAATAGAAAATATTTAATAAACCTTGTGCAAGTGTATGGAATGTATTTAAAATGTCCTTGAAAGTCAAAAATAAATAGATTCACTAGTTGTATTAATCAGTTCTCCAAAGAAACAGAGCCAATAATATATATATACACACACACACAAGTATAAAATAGCATATATATATAAGAGAAGATTTTTTATAATGAATTGCTCATGCAATTATGGAACTGAAAAGTCCAATGATCTGCTATATGCAAGTTGGAGACCCAGGGAAACCGATGCTGAAATTCAGTCCAAGCCGAAGGCCTGAGAACCGAGAGCACCAAGGGCAGGAAAAGACTGATGTCTCAGCTCAAGCAATCAGGCAGGAAGGGAAAGGGGTTAATTCCTTCTTCCTCAGCCTTTTTGTTCTATTCAAGCCTTTAATAAATTAGATGATACCCAGCGCACTGGGGAGGCCAATCTACTGAGTGCACTGATTCAAATGCCAACCGGATACCATCCAGAAGCACCCTCAGAGACACACCCAGGAATAATGTTTAACCTAGGCAGCCCATAGTGCAGACAACTTGACACTTTAAATTGACCTCACACTGTTTTTAAAACATTCTAAACATAGTAGTTAAAACCTCCTTGCAGTTACTCTGGATGGCATTTGAAAAACAATAGGTCCATTACTAAAGTGACATTTCTATGACACCCTCTCCACCACATCCCTAGATCAGTTTAAATCAGAAAATTACATTTTTTGATTCTATCTGAAGAAAACACATATAGCTATAACGTCAGTTTTTTCCATAGGCCAGTTTGGTATTGCTTAATAATTTGGGTCTATATATAGAAATTATTATGAAAATAGGTGTGACTATATGGCATATCACTGATAGTTTTTATTATCATTTATTTCTGGAAAGAATCTAATAAGAAAGTGATAATTTGCTCTCACATACAAAAGTTTCCAAAGTTGATTTCCTACCTAACCACTTAAAAACGAATTTACATTGAGCACTGCCTAAAATCTAAGTTGAACAAATCAGCCCCTTATTAATCAGATAGAATTCAAGTTAGATTTTTTTCTCTCTCTAAAATTTGGCTAGCAAAAATTTGCTATCATGGTAACATTCTTTATAGCTATAACTAGTTAAGAACGTTACCACATATTACCCAAGCAGGACCGAGAGGCAGAGCTGCCCCTCAGGTGGACCTGGAGGACGGAGTAGACAGAGCGTCCAGCCAAAGAGGATTCTCCAACCTCCAAATCTAAGGGAATTTGCTCTGCCAGGTTTCAGGCTTGCTGAGGACCCTTAACCCTATTTTTCCACCTGATTTTGCCCTTTCATAATGGAATTTCTACCCTATGCCTGTGCCACTGTTGCATTTTGGAAGCAGGTAACTTGTCTGCTTTCACAGGTTCACAGCTGAGGAAGAATTTTTCCCCAGGGTGAGTCATTCCCCATATCTTATCCATAATGATTAAGATGATATCTGGATGATATTTGGGACTTAGAGTTCATGCCAGAATGGTTTGAAACTTTGGGAGATGTTGGGGTAAGGTGAATGTATTTTTCATGTGAAGAGGGCATGACTTTTAGAGGGCCAGTGTGAGAGCTCTGTGGGTTAAATTACATCTCCCAAAATTTGTATATTGAAGTCCTAACCTCGGGTACTTGACAATGTGACCTTATTTACAGATAGGGTCTTTACAGAGATAGTCAAGTTAAAATGAGGTCAGTAAAGTGGGCCCTAATCCAGTATTACTGAGGCCCTTAGGAAAAGATGAAATTTAGACACAGAGACACAGATAGAGGAAAGATAATGTAAAGAGGCCACTATCTAAAAGTCAAAAAGAAAGGCCTGGAACAGATTCTTTCCCCAACAGTCCTCAGAAAGAGCCACCTCTCAGTATCTTCGTTCTGGACTTCCAGCCTCCAGAACTAGGAGACAATAGCTTTTTGTGATTTCAGCCACCCTCCAACTTGTACTGCCTTGTTACAGCAGTCCTAGAAAACTAATACAACACCATTTAATATTAACACAGAATATTTTACAGAATTAGAAATATATATTCTAAAACTCATTTGGAACCAAAAAAGAGCCCAAATATTCAAAGCAATCCTAAGTAAAAATAGCAAAACTGGAACTATCACATTGCCTGACTTCAAACTACACTTTAAAGCTACAGCAGCCAAAACAACATGGCATTTAAAAAACAACAACAGCAATAGACACACAGACCAGTTGAATCGAATAGAGAACTTGAAATAAACCTGCACACCTACAACCATGTGATCTTTGACAAAATCAACAAAAACAAGCAATGAGAAACGGACTCCCTATTCAATAAATAATGCTGGGATAGATGGCTAGCCATATGCAGAAGAAACTGTACCCTATGTCTCACCACATATAAAAATTAACTCAAGATGGATAAAAGATTTAAATATAAGACTTCCAACTACAAAAATCCTAGAAGAAAAGCTAGGAAATACCCTTCTCAACATAGGCTTTGGCAAAAAAATGTATGGCTATGTTCCCAAAAACAATTGCAACAAAAAAAATTGACAAGTAAAACTTAATTAAACTAAAGAGCTTCTGCACAGCAAAAGACCTTACCAAATAGAGTAAACAGACAACCTAAAGAATGGGAGAAAATATTTGCAAACTATGCACCTGACAGAGTTCTAATGTATAGAATCTACAAGGAACTTAAATCAACAAGCAAAAAAAACAACAACATCAAAGTCCAATTAAAAATGGGGATATGATATGAACAGGCACATCTCAAAAGAAGGTGTACGTGCAGCCAATAAACATATGAAAAATGCTCTACATAACTCATCATCAAAGAAATGCAAATCAAAACCACGATGAGACACCGTCTCACACCAGTCAGAATGGTGATTATTAAAAAGTCAAAAAATAACAGCCACTGGCAGAACTGCAGAAGAAAGAGAGCACTTACACACTGTTAATGGGAATGCAAACTCATTTAGCTACTGTGGAAAGCAGTTGTGAGATTTATCAAAGTACTTAAAACAGAACTACCATTCAACCCAGCCATACCACTACTGGGTATTTCCCCAAGGAAAATACTTTATCCTATCAGAAATACACCTGCACTCATATGTTCATTGCAGTGCTATTCACAATAGCAAAGTCTTGGAATCAACCTAGGTGCCCATCAACAGTGGATTGGATAAAGAAAATGTGGCACGTATATACCATGGAATACTATGCAGCCATAAAAAAGAATGAAATTATGTCCTTTGCAGCAACATGTATGCAGCTAGAGGCCATTATCCTAATCAAAGTAATGCAGTAACAGAAAATAAAATATCACATGATTTCACTTACAAGTGGAAGCTAAATATTGAATACACATGAATGTAAAGATGGGAGCAAGAGACACTGGGAACTACTAGACAGGGGAGAGAGGGAGAAGGATGTGGACTCTCTCTGTGCCAAAGCACATGCAGGATATCTGTACACAAAGTCTCTCTTCCGTTACCTATTTAAGCCCTTTATTCTATGTACTTCATATGTCTGACTTCCTTGGGGTGTATACCGAGTAGTGGTATTGCTGGGTTGAATAGTAGTTCTGTTTTACATACTTTGAGAAATCTCAAAACCGCTTTCCACGGTAGCTAAATGGGTCTGCATTCCCACTAACAGTGTATTAGTGTTCTCTTTCTTCTGCAGTTTTGCCAGCATCTGTTATTTTTTGACTTTTTAAAAACCATCTATTGGTTCTTCAAAGTGGTTGTTTTACTTTGCTTTACTATGTTCAATTCCTGAGTAACAGGATCACTGGGATTCAAAGCATCAGCATCACACAATATACTCACGGAACAAACTTCCTCAGGTACCCTTTAATCTATAATAATAGTTGAAATTATTTTTTTAAAAATAACATAAAAACATGTTAGTGTTTTTCCAGCTTTATTGATATATAATTGACAAGTAAAAGATTTTTTATATTTAAAGTGCACAACATGATGTTTTGCTATACAAAGACCTTGTGAAATAATTGCCACAATTAAACTAAGTAACTTATCCGTCACCTCACATAGTTAACTTTGTGTGTGTATGCGTAGTGAGAATATTTAAGATCTACTCTCTTAGCAAATTTCAAGTGTCCAGTACAGTATTATTAACTATAGGCACTGTGTTATACATTAGATCTCTAGAACTTATTAAACCTGCATAACTGAAACTTTGTCCCTTTTGACAAACACCTTCCAAAAACATATTAATGTTTAAATGATAACATTTGTATGATATTTAAACATCTATTCAATAGCTATTGGTCATATTTTGAATTTATGATAACATATGGTGTGATGCAAAATAGTATAGTTAGATGTTGCTAAAGACATTAATTATCTTAGAAAACATATTTAATGAAGGTAGAATCACATATTAATAGTCACGTACTTCCTACCCATATTCTGCAATTTTATTATTGATCAAAAGGGGAAACATCACGATGGAATGCTCTGAATGCTCTGAAAGGATATGCAAAAGAAAAAAAATAACTGAGAAGTAATTTTAATTATATCTAATTGACCGCTATACTAACAAATCATTTTCAGAATTTATCTGAGCTTTCAGCTTCAGTGCTAAAATCATGATAATGTGGAACAGATTGTGTTTTAAGAAAGACAAAACTCATCTAGTAAAATTATATTATTCTTTATCAGACAAAACTTGTAGACAAATAAATAGGACTATGTCCAAAAGCCAGACTTCTATTAACTCATTCAAATTGAATTAATGGAGACCCCAAATAATGTGCAAAGCAATATTATGTTTAAGTCATTTTGAGATTAGAGTCAACTAAAAGTTCTCAAAAATAAAAAATAAAAACAATGCCAACTAAGTACTATATCTCTCTTCATCATCAGAGTATTGCTTCTAAAATTTGAAATGACTTAAAAGGAAATATCTGTTTAAATAGATACTGTGCTTATGTATACTATAAACAGAACGAAGAATATCAAGTTAATTAGAAAAATACCCAATCTTAGTTTTGATTCTTGTTTTACATCTGTTCCTAGTGCCTTTCTTTGAAAGGTTACTTCTGTTATATGTTGTATGATTTAAAGGAAGATGATCAATTATCATGTTTTAATTTAGTGCTGAATAACCCCTTTTGTTCTTTCAAGGTCTTATTTTCTTTTTTTTTTAAGCCTACAGCACACAGTATTCTTGGGCGGTCTCCCATTCAAGTACTAACCAGGCCCGACCCTGCTCAGCTTCCGAGATCAGACAAGATCGGGCGCGTTCAGGGTGGTATGGCCGTAGTCGCAATGTCTTATTTTCAACCAATATTGAGAGAGTTTGAATCAGCTCTTTGTGATGGTGCAGAGCAAGACAGAGCCTTCTTCACCTTGCTCACACGTGTCCTCTTCTGAATGCCTTGCCGTCCATGATTTTCTCTGAATAGTGACAACCTGAACAGGAACTTTGAGTCAGGGGTCCTGTAGCCAACAGCCTAAAGGATGGCTCTTTCCAGCATGAGAGAGCTATGCACACCTGCTCTTTTCTAGATGTTAGCTGATGTCTCAGAAGAGCAGGCAAAACATTCATTTCCCTCTTCGCTCTTTTTTTCACACCACTCAGTTCTCAAATGGCTCTTACATTACCAATGTACCTTGACTTTCAACCACCTTTTTGAAAGTGAGCTAAATAGGATAACTAGTAGTTTGTTGGGAATGTTCTAGAAGTTAATGAACGCAGCATCACGTGTTTGATATATGCTGAGTGTCTGATGTATCCTGAGATGCAGTCACTGAGGCCGAGCTGCAGCTACTGCATTTTTCAGGTTGGGAAAGACTCATAGAAAATGTGGAATAACAGAGTTAATATGGACTCAGGAAGGCTGTCCTTCAAAACAGGTTGTTTTGGGGCTTCTGCTCCCATTACAGAGATATTATTGCTGCTTAAGACATTTTGGGGATTCATGACTTATTTGCCTGCTGCAAAGGAAATGAGGAAAACCTTTAAGTTTATTTTCATCATTATAATCGTTGGCATTACTATTGTATTAAAATTTATGACATTGTTTTGAGGCAATCTTTTAACGTAATTATTATCAGTATAATACCTTTTCAATATCCAATTTTTTAATCAATGACTAAGTATCATTTCTCTATGCATTGACATGATACTTAGTCATTGATTACCAAATTGGATATTGATTATATTATACAAATTGGATATTGACAATATCCAATTTGTATAACATAATCATACTATAAATTAAAAAAAAAAGATTAGCAGAAACTCAAACAAAATAGAAATTCAAATAAAATAAACAGCTAACTTTCAAAAGAAAAAAAGAGAAAGAAAATGCTCCACTGAGTCCTTGTGTAATGGAGGTAAAGCTGGCGAGACCACTGACAGGTTGTGTGACTTAGGTTAGTTAACTTCTCTCGAAGCTGCAGTCCCCACAGGTTACAAATGCCCGGATACCATTTTAACGTTTTGTTTTATCTGTTTTGTTTTGTTTTCCTTGTAGTCTCCCTGGATCATATTCTTCTAAGAGCCCACTGAGGACCCAATTAGAGCAAAGCCTCTGGATAGGCTTTACTGAAGTACATCATGCTAAACATTTGCGAGCAGCCGGATTCAGGACGTTCATTGTGTGACATGTGGGGTTTAAGCTCTTTTGTTTCTCCATCTGGCAGAGAAAAAATAACTTCCACAAAGATCAGGTTAGATAGGTGGTCTTGGCTCCATCAGTTTGGCGGATGTGGACTGCTGTTGCAGCGCTTCCTGGTTCATGAGGTGAGAACTTGTCCTGCCTGTTCCCAGTCACTTCTGAGAGCCAGATGTGACTTTTCCAAAAATGGACTCTCTCTCTGCCAAAGCACACTCAGGATATTTGGACACACAGTCTCCCTTCTATGACCTATTAAATGCCGTTTATTTTATGTACCTCAGGACAGAGCCAGTTATTTATGAAGTGCAGCAAGATGGAACGTTGCCCTGAAGTGACAGGGGTATGCAAGAAGTCCTTCCCTGTAGGACACACTTTTAGTTAGAGTGGAATTAATTCGCAAGGTAAAATTTTCTACTTAACTCCCGTAAGCCTCAATTTCTCAACTGTAATTATAATTATTACAATATCTACACTTATAGAGTGTTTACTGTGTGCCAGGCACTATTCAAAGCCTTTTATGTGTAGTTATGATAGCTGTATGAGGTGGGCTCTATTGTTACATATAAATTAGAAATACGACACATAACCATCTTTCAGGGGTTTTTCGCAATGATCACCCAATGTAGAGCTTATGAAAACCTTGTGTATAGCATAGTTTGTAGTTCTCACTTTCCTTCCCACGTAAGGACAGACTTGATGCAGCTCAGGTTTAAAGAATAAATTTGGATTAATGAGAGATTGAAGTACAATATGGGTAGTGAAATTTTCCTGTGAAAAGAAAATTTTGGTAATATAAATATCTGGTTAGAAATCGAATTTGAATTTTTTAAGCAGAGCTTCCACTGACCTCTAATGAACTGGTATATTCTTGTGGGAAGAAGAGGTCATCCTACGCTTGCACTGATTTCTTCTGCCTGGCACCTAGACTTCACAGTATGTCGATCACGACTTCTGATTCTCTTTCATTTTTCTATTCATTCATTCATTCAATCAACAAACACTTATCACATACCTGCTATGTGCCTGTCCTTGGCATAAGCACTAAGTATCAATGGTGAACATTACATACTTCTGCTCTCCGGCAGCTTAAAGCCAGACAGGGAAGACAGACATTAATTGACCTGTACATGAACAAATAATTACAGAGATTTTGCAACATAGTTTGAGGAACATATGAAAATGCTTCCTGAAGAAATGGGACTGAAACTGGGAGGTAGGAGAGAAACCAGAAAGGTGTGGCAACACTAACAATATGAGAGATAGTCATAGAAGTTTGCCAGATGGAAGTAACTAATGACCTTAGCGAGAGTTTTGTTGGTGTGTCTAAGGTGGAAACCAGAATGGAGTGCCCTAACGAGACAATAAGTGACAGGTGAAGAAATGGAGACAGTAATGAAATAAAAAACCCTTTCAAGACATTTGATGGTGAAGAAAACGAAAAGGAAATATATGCCAGAGGGGGAGGGTCAGAGGACAAAATATAAATACAGTAGTTTAGTTTTCTGTCATCTCAGCTGCCCATGTCCATCTCTACCTCCAGTGGAAATAGCATACGAAAAAGGTACTTGTCCCAAAGTGAGTGAGTGTGCTTGGAAAAGAACTAAAACTCTACTCCTATATGAATATTCATTTGGTAAACTTTAATATATACAAATTAATAAAAGTTCTACCATAAAAACCCATCCTTTGGACAAGGCAGCAGCTTTATAAAATATAATATAACGCCTCTTTCATTTGCAATGGAATTTTACCTGTGTTTCAATTAAAAATATATTCTAAATAATGTTTTCCAGAGACATGAACTAATATTGCATAATTAGGCTAAACACATATAGGTTCAAATTTATTGTCTCAAAATTCTGTTATATAAACAAATCTGTGTGCTAATGAGGCATACTAACATTCAACTAAAGTGAATTGTATAGTCCCGTAGCATTTCACGTGATGATTAAATTAAACATTTAAAGAGAAAATTAAATCTTTTATGTCACTAGCAGATTATTCTTGTCTTGGAATTCAGTTGATGCTGTTGTTTCTGTGAATAAAACAGGCATTTGTAACACTGTAAAAAACTAAAAGAATAACCTAGGGATGTCATTCAAAGATTTCTATTTCCCCTTAAAGCCATTTCTATCAATATAGCTTGTAAGCATCTATTTTTACTGTCATCAAAAAGTCTCTCACATTCACATTAATTGCATAAGGAAGTGTGTTACTATTACTACTATTTTATTTCTAGAATAAGATTACTCGGCACTGTAACTAAATTGGCTATTTTAAAACTTAAAAAATTAATATGATTCTGTTAAGTATCTGACACTACGTCGATAGTCATCTTCATCCGAAAGCCATAAAGAGCCTGATTCCAGGTGTTAAATAGATTGAACCACAGAAATTGATCCAAGTACCTGTGTTAAGTATTTTCTCTGCTACTGCTTCCTTTGAAATCCTCCCCTCTGGCTACTACATATTCGTCTATGAAGAAAGTAATTAGAAAACAGCATGTCTAATAAACTAACAGGCAAGCCACTGTTGTTCAGATATGGAAACCACATTTTAAGAAAACAGAAGGAAGCCAACCTGCACACCTGATTGTGTTAAGTGAGACTCAGTGACAAAAAGCAGATGACAAGCTATTCAAGTTTGGGTGCTGATTTTCTTTTTCAAAATCTGAGCGGAAGAAAAATATCAGGGTTGTTTGGAAGCCCCGAATTACAAGATCCCGAATAAGCTGCTTTATCAGACAGACAGCTAGAAAATCCTATTTGCAGAATAGCTCCCACCAGCTTCTTTTATGTCCGAAGTGAGACTCAATTTTGGCTTGAAAATACACTCCTGTCAGCCGTAAGGAAGAAGAATGGTGTTTTTCCCACTTTTCAGAAACACCATTCCCGGGATGAATGCACAACAGGAGCGCAGTCTCACAGGCGCAGGACTGACCGGAGTATAGTCGCCGTCTCTCTCCCAACCCTGAGGGACAATCCCTTGTGGCGCCCGGAGGAGAGAGTATCCAGACCAGCTGGTCGGAGTCTGGCAGCGCGGGCAGCAGCGCGGCGGACCCGGCTCCGGGCGCGAAGGTGTGTAAGGTAGGCGGGGTGAAGCACCCAGGAGCGGAGGGGAGAGCGCTGCACCCTCGCTATGTCTTGCCGCGCTGGGCGCGTATCTGGGCGGCCTCAGGAACCAGCAGGGAGAGACTTTACCCCGGCGGAGCAGGAGGTGGGCAGAGCCCCTTCCTCAGCTGCCGGTACCTGCAGCAGCCCATGAGCAGCCACTGGCTCTTGTTGGATCCGCGGGTTGGCTACCGACTGGACAGCAGCTAACGCCTCCACCGCCTGCACCTGCGGCTCAGCGGATCCCTCCTTGGACAGGGCACCCCCACCCGGGAATCCCAACGCCAGGAGCCAGCCGTGGCCATGGCGGGGGCTTCTCGACACCCAACTGGGACGCCCCGGCAGCTTGTTGTGGCGCTCGCCTGCCTGCTCCTGAGTCGACCCGCGCTGCAGGGACCAGCATCCTCGCTAGGGACCGAGCCCCACTCGGCACTTTACCTGCCCGCCCGGGGTGCGCAGGACGGCAGTAGCCCCGACGGCCCCAGCGTGCTGATTGCCAACCCGGGGCTCCGGGTGCCCCTGGGCCGCTCCCTTTAGCTAGACCCTCTCCGGGACCTGGTGATTGGAGTGCAGCCGGGGGGCCGGTGCGAAGTCACGGTCCTGGACGCCCTGCCGCGGTTCAAGGGCGCTCTCTCCCCGCGCCGCTTCCCCAGCGCCTTCGGGCCCCGCCAGGTCCAGTACACTCACTTTGGCTCCCACAGCCCTGGACGCGCCCGGGTGCTGCTGCAGCTGCGCTACGAAGCCCCAACTCACACGCTGGTGCTGCCCTTCACACTGGCGGTGGACGTGGTCTTCTCCCAGCTGGAGCTGGTGACGCGCAACGGGCCTTTGGTGGTGGAGAAGCTGCGGGGCTGGAGCCGCGCCATCGACAGGAGAGTGCTGGACTTCGCCTTTATTAAGTCCGGAGCCACGAGCAGGTGCCAGCTCACCCCGCTTCCTCACGAGGGCGGCCCCATGCCCAAGTACGGGCGCTTGGTGGACGCACTGGGGGCTCCTCTCCTCAGGGGCAAGGGCGTAGACTGTGAGGCTTTCCTCCGGCCTGGGGTGCTTTATCAGCACACCGCCACCTCCTCGCCCAACCGAGACTACGTGCCCATGATGGTAGAGCTGCTGGGGCAGGAGGGTCAAGACGCTGGGTGGGCGGGAGTGCTGGCCCGCGAGCACTTCCAGCTGCTGGTGAGGATCCGCGGGGGAGCCAAGAACACAGCGCCCAGGTCCAGCTTCCTGGCCACGATGATGATGGAAGCGGATCCATTGGTGGTGACAGCCCTGACGCCTGACGCACTGGCCGCAGAGGACGTCGAGTCAGACCCCGGCGACCTGGTGTTCAACATTCTCAACGCCTCCACTCCCCCACCACCAGGGCACCCGGGGCAGCAGGGCTACGTGGTCAGCACCGATGACCCTCTAGGCCTTCCAGTCTCCTTCACCCAGCAGGAGCTGCGGGAGCTGAAGATTGCCTATCAGTCCCCCAGAGAACTGCCATTGTCTACGAAGGTGAGAAGAATCCTTTGACCTTACAACATCTCCATATTGAAGATGTGGACACTCCCCAAGATGAACTCCTATGCACAGTGACTAGTCAGCCAGCCTCTGGCTACCTGGAAAGGATTGCAGCAGCTCCTGGTTCAAAAACATCCCAGTCTGGTAGCCCCATCAGTGCTTTCTTCCTCAGAGATGTTCAAGCGAGGCATATCAATTATGTGCAGAGTATTCACAAGGGAGTAGAGCCACAAGAGGATCAATTCACCTTTTATTGCTCTGACGGCATCAGCTCCTCCCCAAATGTCTTCTTCCCTATAACCATCCTACCTACCAATGATGAGCAGCCTGAACTTTTTGTCCATGAGTTTGTGGTACTAGAGGGGATGAGCCTGGTCATAGACACCCAGCTGCTCAATGGAGCAGATGCTGACCTGCCACCGAGTGAGCTGCACTTTCAACTCACAGCCCTCCCTCGGCATGGACGAATCATACAGCAGCTGGCTACAGGCAGCCGACCCATCCACAGCTTCACCCTCCGGGAGATCCAGGAGGCCTCCACCATTGTGTATGAGCATGATGACTCAGAGACCACAGAGGACAGTTTTGAAGTCTGGCTGAGTGATGGCAAGCACACCACCCACAGGAAGGTACCCATCATAGTGACCCTAGTGGATGATGAAACCCCTCAGCTGACTGTCAACAATGGGCTGAAATTAGAGAAAGGACACTCTGAGATCATCACAAATTGGATCCTCAAGGCCACTGATCTTGACTCAAATGATAATAGCCTCAGTTTTATCCTCCATTCTGGGCCTCAACAAGGGCTTCTGCAGAGACTGAGAGAACCCAGAGGAGAAGTGAGAAACAGTCTTACTCTGGGAATGAACTTTACCCAGGATGAGATTCACAGAGGCCTCATCTGTTATACCCAGACAGGCCAAGAAGGGATTGTTGACTTTATCAAGTTCGATGTGACTGCTGGGGTTAACACTTTGACAGACCACTACTTCTACGTCACCATTGGCAACTTAGACAGGGTCTTCCCTGAGGTAATCAGCAAAAGGGTCACCTTGACAGAAGGTGCCAGAGTGACCCTTACCAACAGTCTCCTTAGCAACAGTGACATCGACAGCTCTGATGAACTTCACTTCAGCATCACACGGGCTCCAAGCCTGGGCCACTTGGAAAGTTCTGACCATGCTGGGGAACCCATTGCCTCTTTCACTCAGCTTCAATTGGCTAGCAACAAAATATCCTATGTCCATACTTCAAATGATGAGAAAAAGATGGACAGCTTTGAGTTTCAAGTGATCAATAAACTCTACCCTGTGTTCAGAACCTTCAGGGTCTTCATCGCTGATGTGGATAAGAAGAAACCTATCTTGACCATCCATAGACTAACACTGCAGGAAGAGGATAGCCAACTGATCACTTCCCTCGAGTTGACAGCGGAAGACGAGGATACGCCAGATGATCTCATTCCCTTTACCATCACCCAGGTCCCCATGCATGGCAAGATTTTGTACAATGGTAACCATCCTGTGACCACTTTCACCAAGCAAGACCTGAACAAGAACCTGATTAGCTACAAGCATGATGGTAGTGAGACCACTGAAGACAGTTCTCCTTGACTGTGACAGATGGCACTCACACTGATTTCTATGTCCTCCCAGACACTGCCCCGGAGACACACAAACCTCAAGTAATGAGGGTCCAGATAAGATCATTAGACAATAGGCTTCCCCAGATTACTGTTAACAGGGGTGCCCCAACCTTGAAGCGCCTTCACACCGGACACATGGGCTTCCTGATTACCAGCAAGTCTCTGAAGGTAGAAGATCAGGACAGTCCCCACAGGCTTCTGAAGTATAAAGTGACTAGAGGACCACAGCATGGCTTCATTATCAAAACTGGCCTTGGAAACCAGATCACTCGAGTGTTTACACAAGGTTAGTATGTATTCTTCCTTGATTATTTTGTCCCCGTTCTTCATTGGATCATATATCTCAGCTTTGTGTAAAATTGCCCTGACCTCAGCCATTTGCAGTAAGATTCTTGTTCTAATAAAATACAGTGAAGTGTGAAATTATTCTAAAACCAAAAAAGGCAACAGGTCTTTTTTCATCAATGTCATCAGAATGCCCATTTAGCAGGAACCCACAGATATTTCATAAAGTTCTAGCTATACCTTAAAACTGCTAAACACAGGAGGACAGCTTCTACTTCTGAAATATTGTAAGATAAAGTTATATTAATTCTCATAATATCAGATTGATTTTGAATTTTAAAAATGACATAGATATTATTTGCATAGTTATTATTAAGTCTAGATTTTTGGAGATGTTTGGTATCTAGATTTTGGATATAAATCACTACATTTTTTATTTTTATTATACTATTCTAATGCAATTTCTACATCTAAAAAAAGCACAGAGCTATGTTTGCGTGAGATTGTTTTTTCCTTCACATCTGATGTCACTACTAATCATGAGCTACAGGTAGGTCTCTCTACTTTCCCAGGCAATGTGATACCTCCTGGCTTTTAAATGCTCTTTATGTCATCCTAACTTTTTTCGGTAGCTCTGTGCATGAAATTTCCCACACTTGATACATGTAAGCATAGATGCAACTCAGAGGAAAACTTACATATGTTTAAAAAATAGTTTGGCTCCATTTTCAGAATTGCTTCTGAAGCAAATGAAATCATATGTATGTGGTCCATGGCACATGTATACCAATGTAACAAACCTGCACTTCTGTACATGTATCCCAGAACTTAAAGTATAATAATAATAATAAAAGAAATCATGCAATCACAGCAGTGTTAACATTTTAAAATATTAAACATATAAATTTTAAACAAAAAAGTGGTTCTATAAGAATTATTTCTATAAACAAACATCCCTTGAAAGCAAATTGTTTTTAAAATGCTAATAACTACCACTATAAAAAGGTAATTATAGACCTTCATAACAAATTATTACCCAAGAAAATAGACAACAGAAAAAAAATCATGATTTCATTCTCATTTTCTTTTTTCTTAGGATGCAGCAGTTATTCTTGTTTAAATTCATTTTGACAAATAGTTTATGAGTATCCACAGTTATGTCAAGCTCTATACTTGTGCAGAAGACTCAAAACCAGATAAACCTGGCTCTCCAGAGAGTGCCAGGATGTTGTAAAGCACACGTAACTAAAATGCCCTCCTCGTTGGACTTCAGGCCCAGAGAGTACGCACATAATAGCACTGTGACAAAGTCAGAGTTTTTTAACTTTTATTTTAGGTTTCAAGGTACATGTGAAGGTTTGTTACATAGGTAAACTCATGTCATGCTGGTGTGTTGTACAGATTATTTCATCACCCAGGTATTAAGCCCAGTAAGCAGTATTTATATTTTCTGCTCTGCTCCTTCCCCGCACCCTCCACCCTTAGGAAGACCCCACTGTCAATTGTTTCTTTCTTTGTATTCATGAGTTCTCATCATTTAGGTCCCACTTATAAGTGAGAATATGCAGTATTTGGTTTTCTGTTCCTGTTTGTTAAGGATAATAGCCTCCATCTCTATCCATGTTCCTGCAAAAAACAAAACAAAACAAACAAACAAAACCATGATCTCATTTTTTTAATGGCTGCATATTATTCCATGGTATATATAATACATTTCTTTATCCAGCACGTCATTGATGGGCATTCAGGTTGATTCAATGTCTTTGCTATTGTGAGCAGTGTTGCAACGAACCTTAACATGCATGTGTCTTTATAGCGGAATGATTTTACATTTTGGGGTGTATACCCGGTAATGGGTTTGCTGGATTGAATGATAGTTCTGTTTTTAGCTCTCTGAGGAATCGCCACACTGCTTTCCACAGTGGTTGAACTAATTTACACTCCCACCCACAATGTATAAGTGTTCCCTTTTCTCTGCAACCTCACCCAGCATCTGTTATTTTTTGACTTTTTAATAATCATCAATCTGACTGGGGTGAGATGGTATCTCATTGCGACAAACTTTCAAACTTAAGTTTTATTTTTGGCCCTGTAGCTTTAAGAAGAAGATTCATGTTCCCTTAATCGTTATTTTAAAATTTATTAATTGGAGTATTTCTACGCCTAATTAGAACTGAAGTTTTCAACATACTCATTTTCATGTGTATCAATATGACTTTGTATGATGGTTTCTCTTTTTTTTTAGCTGACATTGATGAGATGAAGATCTACTACGTCTTGAATGAGGGCAGCAGCACATCAAAGGACATCTTCTATTTCTCTGTTAAAGACAGTGGTAAGTCAATAATAAAACCTTAAAAAGACTCACGGTTAATTAAAATCAATATAAAACTGGAAAATAAATCATTTCTAGGCAAGGATAGGCATTATATAGACACGTAATCACAATCAATGTCATAATACAAACGTGAATTCTTTTTGTTTCATTATGGTCCTATGCCAAATGATTCTTGACAAATAACTTTTTAGGAAGAAAAAGCAACGAGGAATTTGAGGAGTGAAATGTGAAGTATTTTGTCTGATCTAGATCATGTGTGGCATCATATAGGCAAGTGAATCTTACCTTCAAGGGATTCTGTGAATCTAGCTAGTGGTTTCCATCATTCTGAAACAAATTAGAAAATACATCTCCCAATTTTGTTGGCATTTTTATCTGCAGAACTGACTCTTATGGCTTCCTGATCTTAGACTTGCAATCTTTCTGGATGGGGTAAAAATATATATATATCTCCTGGCATAGAGGAAAACTTCCTAAAAACTGCCTGTTTATGCTGCCGCTTGGTCTGTCTACAATTATCTTCAAAGCATCATAACAGGCAGCATCTAGTTAACAGAAGGCACTTTCTTTACACACCTAGGGACAATGACTATGTGGTCAGAAGAAAAATCATTTTGCAGTATGACAGGATAATGGCAGAAATTATGTCTGTGTGCTGCTTGCCACTCAATAACCTCTTTCAGTACAAATCATTACTCATTCCCGGTAAGTAACCTGCATTTCCTGCCTAAATCATATGTAATCAGTCAAGGACTGAATTTATGGCAAAGTAGTTCTATACAAGAGGCCGTATGGTTTACTGACTGGGTTTGAATCCCAGCTTGTCCCGTGTGGCCTTGAATAAGTGACCTTGTCCTCTTCATTCATTCCCCCATGTATAAAGTGGTGGTCTTCATACCTATGTCAAAGAGTTGCTAAGAGGATTGACTGAGATCATAAATATGAAAGCACTTCATAAAAAGTAGGTGTGTTCACCTGATTCTTGTTTTTCAAAAAAAAAATTAACTTAAAAATAAGTGCCCATTCACTAGGTACTTTCTCCCCTTCTGATGAGACTAACTACAGTTGAAACCACTGATCCCTCCTCCCCATTTCCTCCCTTGAAGTTTAAAATCAAATCTTCCTTCCCTTTCTCAAGTTCTCAAGAACCAAATTACTAAAAATATTAATTTATGCCTTTAAACAGGTTCATAAATAAATGGAAGACAACTATTTTATATTGAATATGTTGCTTTCTGTTTTTGAAAAGAATGTCACTCTAAAAAGATATACCTCTGACTCTGACATTATGCTGTGGGGACAACATTTAGAAACAAAAATGAGTCTGTGATGACACTGTAAGGTGAATGTTACGTAGCTACCGTAGTTTAACGTCTTCTGTGATGAGACTGTCAGGTGAATGTTACATAGCTACCGTGGTTTAACTTTTTTCTGTGAGCTAGTCAGTGCTTAAAAACATTATGATTTTTGAACCTCACTACAAAATAAAAAGTAAACGTTATGATGCCTATTTTAAAATGAAGACACCACGGTTGAATAACTTGCCTGAAGGCATACAAGTAATAGGCAAGCAAACTGGAATCAAATCCAGGTCTTGCCAATTCCAAAGCTAGAGCTCTTAACCGGTAACGCTACACTCAACCTGCTTGGGGACGCGGAAATCATGGACCAAAGTTAGAGAAGAGGACCAAGACTGTACTTCTTAACCTGACAAAGAAGCAATTTAAAGTGATAAGAATGATCAAACACAGACTCTAAAATATTTGAGGATGCATTCGTTCATAGCTGTATCTTAAAATACATATACGTAAACTAATTAAATATTTGCACATTTATTTATCCAGTGGATTTTTTTTTCGTTAGACCCAGGGACAAACTGGAATTTTTAAAAATTATTTCTTTAAAGTTTTTTTTTTTTTTTTTTTTTAAGAAATAGAGTCCCGCTATGTTGCCCAGGTTGGAATGCAGTGGCTATTCACAGGTGCAATCATAGTGCACTGCAGCCTCGAACTCCAGGCTTCAAGTTGATCTTCCCACATCCACCTCTCCAGCAGCTGGTACTACAGGCACGTGCTGCCATGCCCAACCAGTGAATTTCTCAGTTGCCTTCCACATACCATGCACAGAGCTAAGATCCATGTCTGCCAATGATGGGAATTCCTGGAAGAGCTGATAAAGGAACTCACTTTAAACATTTTTTTATCTGTTATTTTGAAATATTATGAATCCATTACTTTACAGTAGCTGACTTAATCTGTTTTCTTTCAAAATGCTCTCATTTGAAAAAGATTTCCCAAATGGAATGTTGAGAATTTCCATTCGATCTATTAATAATTTTTTTCCTAATAGCACATAGCACTAATAGAAGGTATTATACACTTCTACAGACAGATCTTTCACCATCAGGCTGAAGTAGATGTTGTTGTTTTCCATGCCAATATTCAAACTGTTAAAAGAAGACCCTGCCCTGCCTCCAGAGCTGGACATTAGATGTATGCCGCAGCTAAGCTCAGGGGCCTTCGGAGTGGAAATACTGGCAAAAATGACCCTAGCACTGCAATTTTGCTAAAATCTCAAGAGTTATACCACGAAGGCTTCCAGTTAGTAGACTCTGAACCCACGCTGTCTGTGTTCAGGTCCCAGCTCAATCTCTTGCAGTCATGCGTCTTTGAGAAACTGCCTGTGCTTTAGTTTGCTCATCTATGAACAAATGATGACATACCCCTTAGGATTATTATGAGGATTTTATTAGTTTCCTATTGCTTCTGTAACAAATTACCACAAACTTAGTAGCTTGAACCAATGCAAATCTGCATTTGGAGGTCGGAAATCCAAAATGGTCCCTACTGGACTAGAATCATGGTTTTGGCAGGGCCGCATTTTCTGGGTTTTTAAAAAATTTTTCCATAAGTTATTGGGGGTACAGTTTGTATTTGGTTACTTGAGTAAATTATTTGGTGGTGACTTCTGAGATTTTCGTTCACCCATCATCCGAGCAGTATACGCTGTATCATATTTGTAGTATTCATCCCTTGCCCCACTCCCACTCTTTCCTTCAAGTCTCCAAAGTCCATTGCATCATTCTTTTGCCTTTGCGTCCTCATAGCTTAGCTCCCACATATCAGTGAGAACATATGATATTTGGTTTTCCATTCCTGAATTAATTCATTTAGAATAATAGTCTTCAGTCTCATCCAGGTCACTGCAAATGCTATTAATTCGTTCCTTTTATGGCTGCAGAGTATTCCAACATATATATATACACCACAGTTTCTTTATCCACTTGTTGATTGATGGACATTTGGGTTGGTTCCATAATTTTGCAACTGTGAATGGTGCTGCTATAAACATGCATATTCAAGTATCTTTTTCAAACAGTGACTTCTTTTCTTCTGCGTAGATACCCAGTAGTGAGATTGCTGGATCAAACGGTAGTTCTACTTTTGGTTCTTTAAAGAATCCTGCTGTTTTCCATAGTGGTTGTACTAGTTTATATACCCTAGAAGTGTTCCCTGATTTAAAATCTACTGGTTTTTTTTTTTTTTTTTTTAATTTATTATGGTCATTCTTGCAGGAGTGAGGTGGTATCTCATTGCAGTTTTGATTTACATTTCCCTGATCATTAGTGATGTTGGGCATTTTTTCATGTTTGTTGGTCATTTGTATATCTTCTTTTGAGAATTATCTATTCATGTCCTTAGCCCACTTTTTGATGGGAGTGTTTGTTTTTTCTTACTGATTTGTTTGAGTTCGTTGTAAATTCTGGATATTAGTCCTTTTTCAGATACATAGACTGTAAAGATTTACTCCCACTCTGTGGGTTGTCTGTTTACTCTGCTGACTCTTCCCTTTGCCATGCAAAAGCTCTTTAGTTTAATTAGGTCCCAGCTATTTATCTTTGTTTTTATTGCATTTCTTTGGGGTTCTTGGTCATGAAATCCTTGGCTAAGCCAATGTCTAGAAGGGTTTTTCCAATGTTATCTTCTAGAATTTTTATAGTTCTAGGTCTTAGGATTAAGTCCTTAATCCATCTTGAGTTGATTTTTGTATAAGGTGAGAGATGAGAATCAAGTTGTATTCACTTACATGTGGTCAGCCAATTATCCTAGCACCATTTGTTGAAAAGCATGTCCCTTCCCCACTGCAGGTTTTTCGTTTGCTTTGTCAAAGGTCACTTGGCTGCAAATATTTGGGTTTATTTCTGGGTTCTCTGTTCTGTTCCATTGGTCTATGTGCCTATTTTTCTGCCAGCACCATGCTGCTTCAGTGACTATGGCCTTATAGTACAGTTTGAAATCAGGTAGTGTGATGCCTCCAGCTTTGTTCTTTTTGCTTAGTCTTGCTTTGGCCATGTGGGCTCTTTTTTGGTTCCATATGAGTTTCAGAATTGTTTTGTCTAATTCTGTGAAGAATTATGGTGGCATTTTGATGGGAATTGCATTGTATTTGTAGATTGCTTTTGGCAATATGGTCATTTTCACAATTTTGATTTTACCCATCCATGATAATGGGATGTGTTTCCATTTGTTTGTGTTGTCTATGATTTCTTTCATCAGTGTTTTGTTCTTTTCCTGGTAGTGATATTTCGACTCCTTGGTTAGGTATATTCCTAAGTACATTATTTATTTAATTATTTATTTATTTATTCATTTATTTATTTACAGCTATTTTAGAAGAGGTTGAGTTCTTGATTCTCTGCCTGGTCACTGTTGGTGTATAGAAGAGCTACTGATTTATGCACATTAATCTTGTATCTGGAAACTCTGCTGAATTCTTGTACCAGTTGTAGGAGCCTTCTGGAGGAGTCTTTAGGGTTTTCAAGGTAAATAATCATATTGTCAGCAAATAGTGACAGTTTGACTTCATCTTTACCGATTTGGATGCCCTTTATTTATTTCTCTTGTCTGATGGCTCTTGCTTGGAATTCCAGTACTATGCTGAAGAGGAGTGGTGAATGTTGGCATCCTTGTCTTATTCCAGTTTTCAAAGGGAACAATTTAAACTTTATGCCATTCAGTATTATGTTGGCTGTGGGTTTGTCATAGGTGTGTTTTATTACATTAAGATATGTCCCTTGCATGCCGATTTTGCTAAGAGTTTTAATAATAAAGGGATGCTGGATTTTTGTCCAATACTTTTTCTTCATCTATTGAAATGTTCATATGATTTTTGGTTTTAATTCTGTTTATGTGGTGTATCACATTTATTGACTTGCACATGTTAAACCATCCCTGCCTCCCTGGTATGAAACCCACTTGATCATGGTGGATTATCTTTTTGACATGTTGTTGGATTCAGTTAGCTTAGTATTTGGTTAAGGATTTTAGCATTTATGTCCATCAAGGATGCCGGTCAGTAGTTTTCATTTTTCGTTATGTCCTTTTCTGGTTTTGGTATTAGGGTAATGCTGGCTTCATAGAATGAATTGGGGAGGGTTCCTTTTTTCACTGTCTTGTGGAATAGAGTCAAGAGGAGTGGTACCAATTCTTATTTGAATGTCTGGTAGAAATCTGCTGTGAATATGTCTGGTCCTGGATTTTTTTTGTTGGTAAGTTTTAAATTATCATTTCAATGTCACTGCTTGTTATTGATCTGTTCAGGGCATCTAATTCTTCCCGATTCAAGCTAGGAGGGTTGTATTTTCCAGGAATTTATCCATCTCTTCTAGGTTTTCTAGTTATGTGAGTAAAGGTGTTCATTGTAGCCTTGAATAATCTTTTGTATTTCAGTAGTGTTAATTGTAATATCTCCTGTTTCGTTTCTTAGTTAGTAAGATTATTTGAATTTTCTCTTTTCTTTTCTTGGTTAATCTTGCCAATGGTCTATCAATTTTATTTATCATTTCAAAGAACCAGCTTTTTGTTTTATTTATCTTTTGTATTTCTTTTTGTTTCAATTTTATTTAGTTCTGCTCTGATCTTGGTTATTTCCTTTCTTTTGCTGGGTTTGAGTTTGGTTTGTTCTTGTTTCTCTAGTTCCTTGAGGTGTGACCTTAGATTGTCTGTTTATGCTCTTTCAGTCTTTTTGATGTAGGCATTTAGGGCTATGAACTTTTCTCTTAGCACTGCCTTTGCTGTATCCCAGAGGTTTTGATAGGTTGTATCATTACTGTTGTTTGGTTGGAAGAATTTTTAATTTTCATCTTCATTTTGTTTTTGACACAATGCTCATTCAGGAGCAGGTTATTTAATTTGCATGTTTTTTGCATGATTTTGAAGGTTCCTTTTGGAATTGATTTCCAGTTTTGTTCCACTGTGGTCTGAAAGAGTGTTTGATATACTTTCAATTTCCTTAAATTTATTGAGGATCATTTTATGATCTATCATATAATTTATCTTGCAGAAAGTTTCATGTGCTGTTGAATAGAATATATATTCTTCAATTGTTGGATAAAATGTTCTGTATATGTCTGTTAAGTCCATTTGTTCCAAAGTACAGTTTAAATTGTTTTGTTGTTATTGTTGACTTTCTGTCTTGATGACCTGTCTAGTGCTGTCAGTAGAGTATTGAAGTCCCCCACTCTTATCGTGTTGCTATTTCATTTCTTAGATCTATTAGTAATTGTTTTATAAATTTGGGAGCTCCAGTGTTAGGTGCATATTTGTTTAGGATTGTGATATTTTCCTTGGACAAGGCCTTTTACCATTATACAATCTCCCTCTTTGTCTCTTTTAACTGTGTTGCCTTAAGGTTTGATTTGTCTGATATAAGAATAGCTACCTCTGCTCGCTTTTGGTGTTTGTTTGCATGAAATGCCTTTTTCCATTTCTTTACTCTAAGTTTATGTGAGTCCTTATATGCTAGGTGAGTCTCCTGAAGGCAGAAGATAGTTGGCCAGTGGGTTCTTATTCATTCTGCAGTTCTGTATCTTTTAAGTGAAACATTTAAATCATTTCCATTTGATGTTAGTATTGATATGTGAGGTACCACTGCATTCATCATGCACTTTGTTGCTATGTGCTTCATTTTTTTTGTTTGTTTGTTTTTTGTTTTTGCTTTTTAGCTTGTATTTTCGTTTTATATGTTCTGTGTAATTTATGCTTTAAAGTGGTTCTGTTTTGATATGTTTCCAGGATTTCGTTCAAGCTTTAGAGGTCCTTTTAGCAGTTCCTGTAAGTGGTGAGTTAGTAATGGTGAATTCTATCCACACTTGTTTATCTGAAAAAGACTGTATCTTTCCTTCAATTATGATGCTTATTTTTGCTGGATACAGAATTCTTGGCTGATAATTATTTTGTTTGAGGAGGCTGAAGACAAGGCCCCAACCCCTTCCAGCTTGTAGGGTTTCTGCTGAGAAACATGCTGTTAATCTGTTAATATGCTGTTAACCTTTATAGGTTACCTGGTGCTTCTGTCTCACAGCTCTTAAGATTCTTCCCTTTGTCTTTGGGTAACCTGATGACAATGTGCCTAGGTGACGATCTTTTTGCAATAGTTTTCCCTGGTATTCTTTGTGCTTCTTGTATTTGGCTGTCTGGTCTCTATCAAGGCTAGGGAAGCTATCCTTGATTATTCCCCTAAATATGTTTTTTAAACTTTTAGATTTCTCTTCTTCCTAAGGAACACCGATTATTCTTAGGGTTGGTCATTTAACATAATCCCAGACTTCTTGGAGGCTTTGTTCATATTTTCTTATTCTTTTTTCTTCGTCTTTGTTGGATTGGGTTAATTTGAAGACTTTGTCTTTGAGCTCTGAATTTCTTTCTGCTACTTGTTCAATTCTATTGCTGAGACTTTCCAGAGCATTTTGCATTTCTGAAAGTGTGTCCAAAGTTTCCTAATTTTTTTACTGTTTTTCCTTTAAGCTATCAATTTCCCTGAATATTTCTCCCTTCACTTCTTGTATCATTTTTTTGGATTTCCTTGCATTGGGCTTTGCCTTCCTCTGCTGCCTCCCTGCTTAGCTTAATAACTAATCTCCTGAATTCATTTTGAGGTAAATTAGGAATTTCTTCTTGGCCTAGACCCATTGCTGGTAAACTAGTGTGATTTTTTTGGGGGGAGGAGGGTGTTGAAGAGCCTTGTTTTGTCATATTACCAAAGTTGGTTTTCTGGTTCTTTCTCATTTGGGTAGGCTTTGTCAGAGGGAAGGTCTAGGGTTGAAGGTAGATGTGTTGTGTTACCTCTGAGGCATCTATTCTGTTCCGTTGTTCTATATCTCTGTTTTGGTACCAGTACCATGCTGTTGTGATTACTGTAGCCTTGTAGTATAGTTTGAAGTCTGGGAGTGTGATGCCTCCTGCTTTGTTCTTTTTGCTTAGAATTGACTTGGCTATGCGGGCTCTCTTTTGGTTCCATATGAAGTTTAAGGTGGTTTTCCCTGTTCTGTGAAGAAAGTCATTGGTAGATTGATGGGGATAGCATTGAATCTGTAAATTACTTTGGGCAGTATGGCCATTTTCACAATATTGATTCTTCCTAACCATGAGCATGGAATGTTTCTCCATCTGTTTGTGTCCTCCCTTATTTCCTTGAGCACTGGTTTGTAGTTCTCCTTGAAGAGGTCCTTTACGTTCCTTGTTAGTTGTATTCCTAGGTATTTTATTCTCTTTGTAGCAATTGTGAATGGCAGTTCGTTCTTGATCTGGCTCTCTTTAAGTCTGTTATTAGTGTATAGGAATGCTTGTGATTTTTGCCCATTGATTTTGTATCCTGATACTTTGCTGAAGTTGCTTATCAGTTTCCAGAGATTTTGGGCTGAGAAGATGGGGTCTTCTAGATATACAATCATGTCATCTGCAAATAGAGACAATTTGACTTTCTCTTTTCCTATTTGAATACCCCTTCTTTCTTTCTTTCTTTTTTTTTTTTTTTTTTTTTTTTTTTTTTTTTTTTTTTTTTTTTTTTTTTTTTTTTT
>PVKV010007082.1:0-22168 GCA_004027835.1 Alouatta palliata | reverse complement strand
GCTTTTACTGTTTTGAGATATATTCCATCAATACCTAGTTTATTGAGAGTTTTTAGCATAAAGCGCTGTTGGATTTTGTCAAAGGCCTTCTCTGCATCAATTGAGATAATCATGTGGTTTTTGTCTTTGGTTCTGTTTATGTGGTGAATTATGTTTATAGATTTGTGTATGTTGAACCAGTCTTGCATCCCCAGGATGAATCCTACTTGATGATGGTGGATAAGCTTTTTGATGTGCTGTTGCAATCGGTTTGCCCGTATTTTATTGAAGATTTTTGCATCTATGTTCATCATGGATATTGGCCTGAAGTTTTCTTTTCTTGCTGAGTCTCTGCTGGGTTTTGGTATCAGGATGATGTTGGTCTCATAAAATGATTTGGGAAGGATTCCCTGTTTCTGGATTGTTTGGAATAGTTTCAGAAGGAATGGTAACAGCTCCTCTTTGCATGTCTGGTAGAATTAGGCTGTGAACCCATCTGGACCTGGGCTTTTTTTGGGTGGTAGGCTCTTAATTGCTGCCTCCACTTCAGACCTTGTTATTGGTTTATTGAGGGTTTTGACTGCTTCCTGGTTTAGGCTTGGGAGGATGCAAGTGTCCAGGAATTTATCCATTTCTTCCAGGTTAACTAGTTTATGTGCATAGAGTTGTTTGTAATAATCTCTGATGATGGTTTGAATTTCTGTGGAATCTGTGGTGATATCCCCTTTATCATTTTTTGTCACATCTATTTAATTCTTCTCTCTTTTCTTTTTTATTAATCTGCCTAGTGGTCTATTTTGTTGATCTCTTCGAAAAACCAGCTCCTGGATTTATTGATTTTTTCTTTTTTTTTTTTTGAGACAGAGTCTTGCTTTGTCGCCAGGCGCCAGGCTGGAGTGCAGTGGCGCGAACTCGGCTCACTGCAACCTCTGCCTCCCGGGTTCAAGCAATTCCCCTGCCTCAGCCTCCCGAGTAGCTGGGACTACAGACATGCGCCACCACGCCCAGCTAATTTTTATATTTTAGTAGAGATGGGGTTTCACCATGTTGGCCAGGATGGTCTTGATCTCTTGACCTCGTGATCCGCCCACCTCGGCCTCCCAAAGTGCTGGGATTACAGGCATGAGCCACCGTGCCCGGCCTACTGATTTTTTTGAAGAGATTTTTGTGTCTCTATCTCCTTCAGTTCTGCTCTAATCTTAGTTATTTCTTGCCTTCTGCTAGGTTTTGAGTTTTTTTGATCTTGCTCCTCTAGCTCTTTCTATTTTGATGATAGGGTGTCAATTTTAGATCTCTCCTTGCTTCTCATGTGGGCATTTATTGCTATATATTTTCCTCTAGAGACTGCTTTAAATGTGTCCCAGAGATTCTGGTATGTTGTGTCTTCATTCTTATTGGTTTTGAAGAACATCTTTATTTCTACCTTCATTTCATTGTTTATCGAGTCAACATTCAACCACCAGTTGTTCAGTTTCCATGAAGCTGTGCAATTCTGAGTTAGTTTCTGAATTCTGAGTTCTAACTTGATTGCACTGTGGTCTAAGAGACTATTTGTTATGATTTCCGTTCTTTTGCATTTGCTGAGGAGTGATTTACTTCCAATTATGTGGTAACTTTTAGAGTAGGTGCGATGTGGTGCTGAGAAGAATGTGTGTTCTGTGGATTTGGGGTGGAGAGTTCTGTAAATGTCTATTAGGTTTGCTTGGTCCAGGTCTGAGTTCAAGTCCTGGATATCTTTGTTAATTTTCTGTCTCGTTGATCTGTCTAATATTGACAATGGTGTGTTAAAGTCTCCCACTATTATTGTGTGGGAGTCTAAGTTCTTTGTAAGTCATTAAAAACTTGCTTTATGTATCTGGATGCTCCTGTATTGGGTGCATATATATTTAGGATCGTTAGCTCTTCTTGTTGCATTGATCCTTTTACCATTATGTAATGTCCTTCTTTGTCTCTTTTGATCTTTGTTGGTTTAAAGTCTATTTTATCAGAGACGAGAATTGCAACTCCTGAGTTTTTTTGCTCTCCATTTGCTTGGTAAATCTTCCTCCATCACTTTATTTTGAGCCTTTGTGTATCCTTGCATGTGAGATGGGTTTCCTGGATATAGCACACCGAAGGGTTTTGGCTTTTTATCCAATTTGCCAGTCTGTGTCTTTTGATTGGGGCATTTAGCCCATTTACATTTAGGGTTAATATTGTTATGTGTGAATTTGATCCTGCCATTTTGATGCTAGCTGGCTGTTTTGCCCATTAGTTGATGCAGTTTCTTCATTGTGTTGAAAGTTCTTTTCTTTAAGGATGTTGAATATTGGCCCCCACTCTCTTCTGGCTTGTAGGGTTTCTGCTGAAAGATCTGCTGTGAGTCTGATGGGCTTCCCTTTGTGGGTAACCTGACCTTTCTCTCTGGCTGCCCTTAGCGTTTTCTCCTTCATTTCAACCCTGGTGAATCTGACAATTATGTGCCTTGGGGTTGCTCTTCTTGAGGAATATCTTTGTGGTGTTCTCTGTATTTCCTGGGCTTGAATATTGGCCTGCCTTGCTAGGTTGGGGAAGTTTTCCTGCATGATATCCTGAGGAATTTTTTTCAGCTTGGATTCATTCTGTCACATTCAGTTACACCAATCAAACGTACATTAGGTCTTTTCATATAGTCCCATATTTCTTGGAGACTTTGTTCATTCCTTTTTACCCTTTTTTCTCTACTCTTGCCTTCTCGTTTTATTTCATTAAGTTGATCTTTGACCTCTGATATCCTTTCTTCTGTTTGGTCAATTCGGCCGTTGAAACTTGTGTATGCTTTGCAAAGTTCTCGTGTTGTGTTTTTCAGCTCCATCAATTCACTTATATTCCTCTCTAAGTTGTTTATTCTCGTTAGCATTTCATCAAATCTTATTTCAAGGTTCTAAGTTTCTTTGCATTAGGTTAGAACATGTTCTTTTAGCTCACAGAAGTTTCTTATTACCCACTTTATGAAGCCTGATTCTGTCAATTCATTACACTCATTCTCCATCCAGCCTTGTTCTCTTGCTGGTGAGGAGTTGTGATCCCTTGTAGGAGGAGAGGCGTTCTGGTTTCGGGTGTTTTCATCCTTTTTGCACTGGTTTCTTCCCATCTTTGTGGATTTATTCACCTGTCGTCTTTGTAGTTGTTGACTTTCAGATTGGGTCTCTCTTTGGACGTCCAGTTTGTTGATGATGAAGTTATTTCTTTGTTTCTTAGTTTTCCTTCTAACAGTCAGGCTCCTCTGCTGTAGGACTACTGAGGTCCACTCCAGGCCCTGCTTGCCTGGGGATCACCTGCAGCAGCTGCAGAACAGTAAGGGTTGCTGCCGGTTTCTTCTTCTGCTATCTTTGTCCCTGAAGGATACCCGCCAGATGTCAGTCTGAGCTCTTCTTTATGAGGTGACTCTTTGGATATATGGGGGTCAGGGAGCTCCTTGAGGAGACAATCTGTCCTTTATAGGAGCTCAAGTGCTGAGCTGTGAGCTCCGTTGTTCATTCAGAGCTTCTGGTCAGGTACGTTTAAGTTTGCTGCAGCAGAACTCATAAACCTTTTTTTTTTCCCAGGTGCTCTGTCCTGGGGAGTTAGGGCTTTATTTATGAGTTTCTGTTGTGCTGCTGCCTCTTTTTGAGGGCTGCCCTGCCCAGCGAGGAGGCAGCCTAGTCACTGTCTGCCTGCAGAGGCTTTGCTGAGCCACTGTGGGCTCCACCCAGCCTCCATGTGGAGCCTTCCCTGCAGTCCTGTTTATATGGGTGTCGTTAGAACTGCCTCGACAATCGCAGGCTGCCACAGCAATGGCAAACTACCTCTGTAGTGGTGGACTGCCTCAGTAATGGCAGACGCCCCTCTCCCACAGTGCTTGACCATCCCTGGTTCAGCTGTGCTTGCTGTGAAACTCTCAATCCAGAGCGTTTCTGATTGCTATTTTTTTGTGGGAGTGGGACCAGCCGAGCCTGATCACCTGGCTCCCTGCCTCAGAGCCTTTTTTTTAGTTGAAAGGTTGACTCTCTCCCAGGTGTTCCAGTCACCTGTTGAAAAGGTGCTGGGATCTGTGTGATTTCCCGTGTGGTGACCCACTGCGCCAGCTGAAACAGCGGCACTGACATTCGTGGCTCTTTTTTGCCTGGGAATCTCCTGGCCTGGCTCCGTGTTTCAGTCCCCTTTTTAATCAGATGAATGGGTGACTCTGCCTTCCCGGAGATCCAATCGCCAGCTAAAACGGCACCCAGACCCACGTATTTTGTATAGAGAACCGCCGCACTGGGGTGCCAGCAAAACAGCCACACCTGTCAAACCAGCCGCACTGGCCAAACCAGCTGCCCTGGTGACCTGTGGGGCTCCTCCACCTAGGAATCTCCTGGTCTGTGGGCCATAAAAATCTATCTGGAAATGCGGCATCCACTCACCCTCTGCGCTTTCACTGGGAGCTGCAATCCTGAGCTGCTCCTAATCAGCCATCTTGGGTTGGATCTAAATTGTTTTTATTAATATTATCTTTTGCTTTTCTTTACATTTTCTTCTGTAAATGCCTTACAATGACCATTTTATTATTAGAAGAAGAAGGCAATTTTCATTTAAGAAAAAAAGAATGCCAGAATACATCACAACCAACTTGGTTCAATAATATTAATATGACTAACCACATTATTTCGGCTTATACATACATCAAAAATGTCCCCATTATAATAATGGAATGGGTTCAAAAATCCAAACAAAAGAGAATCAGGGAGATTCACCTCAGGCAGGAAGAAATCAGCAACTGGACTTGTTGCTAACTCATTCCCTCATGAGTCCTTCTTGCTTGGTTCTTTTATTCCTGTGTACATGGTGACCAAAAATGAATTGTTCACCCTGGACAAGCTATGAGCAAGACAGTTCTAGAGGCAGACAAGGCTCACCAACAGCGTTCCCAGATTCAGGAAAACCAGTCTGTGACAGAATTAGCTCCCGGAGCTGTGAAATGTAGGAAATCGCTGCAGAGGGCTGGATGTGCAGATCCTGTGCTGAGCAAAGTGTGACATCACCCACTCTCCCATAGGAGATATGCTAGATTATCTTCCCTCTGTGTGATTTAATTGTATCTTGATATTCTTTCATGCTGAAACCGTTGATTAAAGATGAAAAAAAAATATTTCCTAATTACTTTTGGTCATCTTATAAGTTATCTAGAGAATTAGCTCAGCCATATTTTCTGTTTTTGCTATGGAGGCCAGGTCTGGAGTTCAACTGTTGCTGTAGGCAATGTTTTACTACAAATCAGTTCTTTTCTAAAAGGCAACACTTTCACACCATCCAGTATTGAGTCAGTTTTAGAAGAGAATTCAATGAATGAGAGAATGGTAAGGAACAATATTTTGAAAACTAATGGGCACACTCATAAGCTTGATTTTAGCATTGTTAACTACACTTCTAAGTGAAAAGGTTAAGTCTAAAATCCTGCATATAATTTAGTGGTATTTTTTAAATAGTCTAAGCAATTTCAAGTGATCTATAATTTCTAGTGGAGACCAAAAAACTGCCATCAACATTTTTAGAAAATAAAATAAATGCATATACCTGGTTAAAGAATAACAACAATTAAACTATGCATTGACATCTAGTTCCTTTTGCAAAAGGGAAATGATTTCTTATCTTTTCTTACAAAAAGAAAATTCGTCACAGAGCAGAATATATATATATATGTGTATCCTTTTTACACACGCAAAAGAGATTATTTTTATGCTTGTGTCTATACCTTACATTTACTTAAAATACATGTTCTTAATATATTACTTAAAATATAGTTCATCATATATATAATAAACTACCACAAATGGATTTACCTAATCTGCCTTATTCTTTTTAAACAGTATATATTTCATTTTATGACTATATTAAAGTTTAATTAAGTGGTTATCTAATAAAAGCATTTTTCTCTTTCATTTTCGATGTTGTTTTGAACTCTTAATCTTGGCTAACTGTGGTACATAACTTGCACTTTTTCTTCGCACCAGAGATATTGATTTAACCTGGATATTTGAATGTCTAAAACATTCTAGCATTTTTGTAAATTCCATACTTGCTTCAAACATAGAAGGTTTTTTCATACAAAGATGCCAAGACAGACCTGTGGTTGAGGTACAAAATATGACAGCAATTTATTCCAAGGTTAGATTTTAATCTTTCAAAGTAAAAAAGTATGAGCAAAGAAACAAACAAAATCTCTTGCTGGTAGATGTTCCAAGAAACTCCTTGAATTGTAAACTGAGTTGCTGGCATTCTTGTTTCTTTGGCTGTACAGGGGTTGAACTATGGTGGACTCTCTAACTTTGGGGTTTCAAGGTCTTTTATACTGAACTTGTAAGGATGGTCTGCAATTTAGAATCAAGTCTACAGTTACAGTGAACTGCCTGAAGATATACTGATGCTCTGTGTACATATTTCTAGCTCACTAGCCAGTGGACTGGCGAACACCTCTATGCAGTGAGGATGGGAAAGAGAGAGGAACCTTGCTCACTGTATGTCACATGACAGAACTGGGTGTGGTCTCAGCATTTATAAAATATTGTACATCTGGCCAGGCACCGTGGCTCACGCCTGTAATCTCAGCACTTTGGGAGGCCGAGGCAGGCGGATCACAAGGTCAGGGGATGAAGACTATCCTGGCCAACATGGTGAAACCCCATCTCTACTAAAAATGCAAAAATTAGCTGGGCGTGGTGGTGGACACCTGTAATCCCAGCTATTTGGGAGACTGAGGCAGGAGAATCTCTTGAACCCTGGAGGCAGAGATTGAAGTGAGCCGAGATTGCACCACTGCACTCCAGCCTGGGAACAGAGCGAGAATCTGTCTCAAAAAAATAAATAAATAAAATAAAAATAAAAATAAAATAAAATATTGTACATCCACCCCCAATACTTGACTATAAAAATCTCATTCAGAATGCAGGAAATGACTTTAAATCTTCTGATTTTAGATCCTGCCCACATATCTAGTTTGTGTTATGTAGACTTGCCCATACTTTTACAAAGTAGCTGCATTTCTCATGTATCAATTTTAATTTTTAACAATTAGAATTCTTCACACCTAGTTTCCACATAGAAAATTAAATGGGGACTTGAGGTGAAAGTTTTTTAGATATTGAGTCAAAAGTGGGATGATTTCCAGATGGTAATCTCAATTCTCTATTTTATTCTGAAACATCTCTGTGGTTTTCACTATACTCTTAAAAAAATAAAAAATAATATATGCACAAATAAAATGAGAATTTTAGTACAGAAGAGTCTAAATTAAAAAACAAAAGTTTTATTTCCTGCCCCCATCTGTAGTCCTATTCCAGAGAGAAAAAAATTGTTTTTACAAATAAACAAATATGTGTATGTGTGTGTCTAACTAGTACACATAACTGTAGCTGTAATTACATCTTCCATTAATTTTTAAATAGCTGGAAGTATGAGAGATGGATAAATTTATATTTTATTTATCTATTCCTAAATATTCACCTTTTGGTAAAGGCCGCTGCTTAGAATTATAGCTCAGGCCGTGTATATGAGTTAAAGAGGAGGGAGAGATAATTTGGTTAATTCAATTGATCAGATACTCCTGATCATAATCATATCCTCCTGATCATAATATATGTTAGAATTGAAATGCCTCCCTGACATATAATAGGTGATCAAATCATACTGGTTGAATAAAAAAAGAAACACAGTCAAAATCACGGAAAAATTGTCAAATTTCGAGTTCATTTTGTGATTTGTAGAGGCTGCATATTTAATTGCTGTGATTTTTGAAATAATATTAGTTATCATTGTGGATGATTTGGAGGGAGACTCTTTGAAAATAAAAAATGAATATATTGTGAAGTTTATGAGCCAGAACAAATAGCTTCAAAGAAAAATAGCTTTGGTCTCTCTGTCAGTATTTGCATGAAAATATTTGTGTTCATATATCTCTCCATAAAATAAAACACGGGCTTATTTTTTCACTATAATTTTTTTAATCATGCAATTCCACTTATAAAAATAGAAAGTTGGTGTCATCATGCAAAAACCTAAGAAAGCTCTGATATAAGAAAATAATCACACTTCAGAAAACCTGGTTAATCAAAAAATATTTTGGAAAGAAAAAGAAATATGAATGATTTTTGAAACATTCTCAACTAGTAAATCAATACCTAGTATACTCAAGGATTGTGTCTTTCAGATTGCATTATTGTGTATTTCTTACCTTCCATTTTCCAGTTGCTAAATATCCTGACTACCACATGCATCAATTTAAGAAACATCATTTTGCTTGAAAAGAGAGTTTATTGCTTGAAAAGTCAAAGCTGTTCTTGTCTTGCTTCATGTAAACAAGTCATGAAATAATCAATTCACAGATAAATTTAGAATAAAACTTCGACCTCGGGATGAAGTCCTAAATTCCATATATATACACATGTGCCTAGGAAGTAGATAATTATAAATAAATACATATGTGTATATTAATATATGAGGCATGTATATACAATAACTCTTTAAAAAGAGAAAAGAGTTTTGACTCATTTTGAATGCCTAGTTAGCATGTATCTTTCCTATTGGTAGTAAAGTAAAATACGTCATTTTAAAGTAAAGTAAAATACGTTAAAGAATATCTTTAACACTTCATTTTCAAATTCAGGCTCAGCATTTACTGAACACTTGTCTCGTCCCAGGTAGTGTGCTAGGCATACCTAATTTCTCAGTGAATCTCCATAATATCATCAGAAGATAGATATTATCCTCTATTTTTTAGATGAAGAAACTAAGTTTTGACGAGATTGAATGAATGGTTACATTCTAGGCGGTCACAGTGAAGGATAGGAAAATCACAAAATTCTAAGCCCTTTGAAATTAAGTCAATATCAAAACTACCTTTACATGTGTTGATCTACTCTGAGTTTAAACATTACATAGTTCTTGTAACAATAGACTCAGTGGACTACTTGAGAGAGGAGGAAGGAAGCAGGGCGTGGGTTGAAAAAGTTCCTATTGGGTACTATGTTCCCTGCCTGGCTGCAATATACCCATGTAACAAACCTGCACGTGTAACCCTTCTATCAAAAATAAAAGTTGAAATGTAAAAATACATGTATATTACATGTTTCTGTAGAATGCAAAAGATATTTAATTTAAAGCAAAAACAACAGGCGAACATCTGGAAGCTGATGTTTGTATATGACACACGCATAAAGACAAGTCCTTAGGTGTCTTGGGGTTTTTTGTTTTTTTTGTTTTTTTTTTCTGAACTAAAAAGGCAGTTGAATACATTTATTAGTTTTACATAAACTTCATATAAAATTTCATGAAGAGTTAGGGACCAGGCATGGTGACTCAGGCCTGTAATCCCAAAGTAGGCCAAAGCAGGAGAATCACTTGAGGCTGTTAGCTCGAGACCACCCTGGGCAACATAGGATGACCCTGTCTCCACCAAAAAAAAAAAAAAAAAAAATCTTTTAAAAAATAGCCAGGCATGGTGGTTCATGCCTATAGTCCAAGCTACTCGGGAGGCTAAGGTGAAAGGATCGAGTGAGTACAAGATTTCAAGGCTGCAGTCAGCTGTGACCAAGCCACTGCACTCCAGCCTGACAGAGCTAGACCATGTCTCTAAAGAAATTAATTATTAATTCATTAATTATGAACTAAAAGCACAGCTAAGAATAGAGTTATGATCTGTATGAGAGAATTCATATGTACCCTAGTTCCTAATGTAGTTATTTTTTCTTGTTCACGGGCCTCTCAGTCTTAGACTCATTTTTATTTTAGAGAAAATAAAGCCATACCTCTGAGTTTTTCCCTCTAAGCATCTAGCACGAACAACCGAATGAAACCACTGCCACTTTTAGAAACCGAAAATCACTGTTTCAATTTGTAAGTTACTTAACTATATTCTTCATTGTCTGCAGTCATAGAAGACAGACAGTCTTCAGTGTCTGCCGCACTGAAGACAGTATTTTTAATGGAAAAACTACCTACAGATTGCATTCTAATTGAGCTACAACTAAATTGAGCTTCTAAGCAGTTTGCTTACAATTCCCTATCAAGGCACAGATACACTGAGTTGTGTCCATGTATGATAATGATTCAGGTTTTTCTAACGTAATTTACCAAAAAGTAGGAATGACTATGCTTATGCCCACTTGCACACTTTTCTTCAGCCTGTGTGTATGAGAAATTGGCAGAGAAACAAAATATATGTAAGAAACATGGAGTGGATATAAACCCTGGCCTCATTAGACGGAGACCATAGAGTAAAACACAAAAAACCTAACCTGGTCAGGTTTTCAGAGGCTCATGTCCTAGCACCAGCGCCAAACTGGAAAGTCAGGGGCATTATAATTTCAGCCCTTTCATGAATAGAAGCCAAATAAGCCAACATTAAGGGCAAGGGATGTGCCAATCAAGTGATCGGGGATCACAGTGCTTTATTAATTATGTGTGTCATTACATATACACAGGGAAACAGACGCTCTGCTTTTGCTTTTTTTTTTGGCAGTTGTTTGAGAAAGTGAATGCAAGAATGTATTGTTACGCAGTGGTGGTAAAATCAGAGGAAAGTTTAGGGCCTCCAGAAAGTTTAGTGACACCACCGAGGTTCCAGTCCTTTGCTTTTACTTTTTTCTTCTTTTTACCTCTCCTTCCACCTTCTGTTCATTTGCTTTTTATTTCTCTGGCCCAACTTGTAGAATGAGCTCTGGATACTCTTTATGGTCATCGTGTTCTCTGGTTCTTGAGTCTCTTTCCAGCCCTGTAGTATACTCTACCTGTGACTTTATTTACATTGCTTAGTGCCTTATCTTTCATTCTGCAAAATCGTGTTTAGAAAATATAAAATGCTTTCATCTATTTATTAAAAAGTGTTTGCATAAGGTAATACTTTTATTTTTAAAGTAGTTTCTGCATGGTATAATTAACAACTTTTATTCTATCTGACTATAGTCATCTCTAATAAATGTGCTGAAGATGGTGTGGAATTTGTTATTTTTAGAAGCACAAATTCTCTGAAACAGAATGACTTGTTATCATGTTTACTCAAAAAAAAAAAAAAGCTGAGAACATTAGAAAACTCCACTAAGAAAATTCTACTAAAGAAAGAGAAATTGAATTCCTGTTGAGACTGGCTAGGTAAAATGTTTCATTCACGCAATGAGTTTCAAAGAGTCAGACATCCTCTTTAATTATCAGGGAAGGCACTAAGCCCTTCTCAGGGCAGACGCTTTGTAGCACTGGCAGTATTACAGCTGGAAGCATTCTTGCTTAGGACAGCCAATTGAGTTACTCAACTGAAATACTTATGATGGATTGAAAATGGCATGTGGTCTGTACTTCCTCTGATTAAAACAAAGCGGAATGTGTGCCAGCTGGCAAGGAACTGGGAGAAAAGAAAATAAGTTTCTTGAGACAATGACTTTCTAGTCTTTTTAAAAGAGTGATACAATGTTGGAGTTAAATGATTATTTGAGGGAAGACTTGTAATAGATTTCCTTTAAATGTGTTGATTTTCCTTTTTTAAAAAGCAGTTTGATTTAACATGCAATGTTAATTTAATAAACACTGCCCAGCACTAGATTCTCAGTTGGCAAAATTATTTATGAAGATGAACTAAAGAGAGAAAAGACAAATCAGTTTTTTCCTAAGTAATTTATTTTCAGTAGAATAAATCTATAGATCTTAATCTAAGAGATCTGTATATAGAATACAGTGGCGAACTTGAATTTAAATTTTGGTTTAATTTTTAGTAGCTTTCACATAAAATATTCCTCCAATTATAAATATATGTAGGTAACAAACAAAATACTACTAACATTACTTGTGACTGCAACTATTAGAAATATCAAATTACAGAGACTTTAATATCAAATTACAGAGACATCCAAATATTCTTCACAGTTAGTTGTTATTTTGGTAATAATTTTATCAGAATTTTTTAACAGTTTTCTTGAGATATAATTTATATACCATACAATTTGCCTTTTAAAGTCTATAATTCAATGGTTTTTAGTATATTATACATTATTTACATTGTGGTAAAATATATCTAACATAAATTTTGTAATTTTAACCATTCTTAGATATACAATTCAGTGGCATCAATTACATTTACAATATTGTGCAACCATCATTACTGTTTTCAAAACCTTCCACCACTCCAAGCAGAAACCCTGTATCTATTAAACAGTAACACTCCCCCTTTCTCCAGCCTCTGGTAACCTCTAATCCACTTTATGTCTCTATGAATTTACCTTTCTAGATATTTCATATAAGTGGAATTATACAATATTTTTCCTTTGTGTCTTGCTTATTTTGCTCAGCATAATGTCTTCAAGGTTCATCCAGGTTTTAACATTATCATCACTTTATTTTGTGGCTGAATAATATTCCATTGTATGGACATGTCATATTTCGTCTATCCACTCACCTGTTGATGGACATTTGGGCTGTTTCCACGTTTTGGCTATCGTGAAAAATGCTGCAGTGAACACTGGCATACAAGTATCTTTGAGTCCCTGATTTTGGTTCCCTTGGATATCTACCTTAGTGTAGAATTTCTGGATCTTATTCAGTAATTCTATGTTTAGCTTTTTCAGAAACTGTCAAACTGTTTTCCATAGCAGTTGCAGAATTTTTAAAATATTCTAATAACTGTGTTGTAATGTAATTGGCTTTTGCATATCCTATGCATTTTCTTTTATGCATGTAGAAACATTGTCCTGTGATGGGGATCATAGGCTTTCCCAGACTGCCTGCACGCTCCATGGCACAAAAACGTTCAAACACCTCTGCACCTATCTTCTGTTTTATCTAAGACAGAGTAATTTAAATTTGTAAAACCCTGGCAGGTATTTAAAGCCTGAAACCAAGACAAGCAATCATAAAAATTGTGATTTTGCATAATCTTAGAAGGTTGGTATAGATGAGCTGGACTAATGACTAAAATGAAAAATGCTTTCAGAACAAAATGTGCTGGATTGATAAGGTAAGAAATATCTTTGACTATAAACATGTTGAGAAAGCATAATACGCAATTCAGAGGGTAACTATGATAAATCAGGACTTTGGTATGCTAGAACATAAGGACTAGTTAGATGAGTACCCTTTGAAATCCAGATAGTTCTTGAAACATGGTTGATTTAATCAATCAACTTCTATTGGAGTTCAGAAAAGGGAGAGGGGAAAATATGGAATGCCTAAACAATTTGCATCTCTTGCAAACAGCTGTATTCAATTTAAACATCTCAAAACACATTCATTATGGTTAGCATTCCTGTGTCATTTATATAGGATTTCACTCAAACCTTGTGTTTTGTAATGAGAAAATACTTTATCCACTTGCCCAACTTAAGTATTTAGGATTCAGAATAGGATTGTCCTCAATATCTAAAGAAACACATAGCCAGAACTTGGGCTGAATTTCAGAAATGACCTAGTACTATTCTGACTTTACCGTAGCATTACTTTATAATTAACAATACTTATCAAGTACCTCGTATATGCTAGGCACCTGGGATATGACACAGAAAAAGACATAATCCTTGCTCTCAAAAACTTACAGTCTAATTGGGGATAAGTTAACAAGGCAGAGTAAACGCTTCAGTTGCTATGAGAGCGAATAAGGCACCTTATTGGTCTTTGAGGACTCAAGGAAAGCATCCCAAGAAAATGACCCAAAAGCTGATACTTGAATGAGTAGGAGTTAGCCAAGTGAGGAGAAAAAAAGATCAATGGAGATATATAAAGGGAGAAAGAGCAAGAGCAAAGGAGATTTGGGACACTGTTTGAACTCACTATGACTTTGTAAACCTGAACGCAGAGGCTGCAGCCAGAGCTGAAGTAGTGAACATACCCCAGACCATGAAGGATATTCTAAATCAGGGGTATCCAATCTTTTGGCTTTTCTGGGCCACATTAGAAAAAGAAGAATTGTCTTGGGCCACACATAAAATACGCTAATGATAACGATAGCTGATGAGCTTAAAAAAATTTCTCATAAAGTTTTAATTTGTGTTGGGCCACATTCAAAGCCATCCTGGGTCGCATGCAGCCCACGGCCACAGATTGGACAAGCTTGTTCTACATTATCTTGATAGACTTCATCCTGAAGACACTGAGGAAAAGGAAAGGTTTGGACAAGATGGTGGGTGACATGCTCACTCTCTCAGTCCATTCAGGCTGCTGTAACAAAACAACACAAATTAGATGGATTTTAAACAGCGGGAATGTATGTCTTACTGTTCTGGAGACTGGGAAGTCCAAGGTCATGGTGCCAACAGATTTGGTGTCTTGTGAAGACCTGTTTCATGAGATGGCAACTTCTTACTGCATCCTCATGCTGTGGAAGGGGTGAAGAGTCTCTCTCTGGCCTCTTTCATAAGGGCACTAATCCCAATTTGTGAGGTCAGAGCCTTCATGACCAAGTCACCTCCCAAAGGCCATGTCTCCTAATACCAACACCTTTGGGGTTAGAATTTGAACATCTGAATTTTGGGGGGGGGGACACCAATGTTCAGACCACAGCACTCACAATGTGCCTTGCACACAGAAGTTTGCTTGCACTATGAAGAATAGATTGTGCAGGCAGAGATAAAACTAGAAAAGAGGAGATGACAGTAAAATAAAGTGAGACTGATGTTCACAGAAACGCAGGTGGTAGCAATAAGGGTGGAGAGAAGTGGATGGTTTTTTTTATTAAATAAATGTGTAGAAGTTGGCAGTAACAGCTATTGAATTTGAGGAGGTAAAGAGAGGAAATCAGGAGTGGCACCCAGATTTTTGGCATGGGCACTGGGTGACATGGTGGCAGAGAATCGTGAGTTCAGCTTGGGAAATGTTGGGTATGAAGTTCTCATTCCATATCTAGTACTTATTATCCCTATGGCTCTGGGCAAACCCTGTAACCTTTTTAAACCTAAAATTAGCATCTCTATTTTATATCTCTATTTTTATTTTATCATCTTTATTTTAGATCTCTATTTAGCATCTCTATTTTTACCCATTCATCAATTGATAGACTTTTGGATGTTTTCATTCCATTGTATTTTAGAGACGCTAATTCCTGCCTGGCCCATATGGTGTGATGAAGCCCTAATAAAATTATGTATGCACAAGTCCTTTATAAACTGTTAACCACTGTACAACTGAAAAGTGCTATAATTCAGATCGTTGTTCCAGTAACTGATTAAAACCTTCTGCAATATCATCATGACTACCATGAATTATCATTAGGGTAAGTAAGTAATTACAGATGTAGGAATCAGGAGACTTAAGGGTCAGTCCCAGCTCTGCTGCCTGCAGGCTCCGGGGTCTGAGCTCCTGACCTGCAAAATGAAGAGGCTGAACAGTGCATCTCCAAAGATTCTTCCAGTCCTAAAATTCTAAGAATGCTACTGACTATTCCATTGAATATTCAGCATGATCCCAGTAGGTCTAGGTGGATTATTATTATGGAAAGCATTTTAAGAAAAATTTTCAGTCACCATTAACCTACTTTATGGAGAAAAAAAAGCTTAGGCTTTCTGAAAAACCATTAGTGTACAAACAAGTATATATGTGATTAATTGGCTACTTGATAAATATGAGTATGTTACAGAAACAGTTTAATTGAGTATGACTAAGAAATGATAAAATGTGATTTATTTGCTGCAATGAACAGTCAGGAAAGATACAAAATAATTCTAGCATTTCTTATTGAACTTCATTTTGTAAATGTGAATACGTAAAGAAAGCTTGGGATTTTTTTCTCATGCCATTGATGCAAAGAGCAGAAAGTATGTAAAATCCTAAACAATTTCCTTCATTATTTTATGTTCTGTGTTGTGGAATATAAACAATGAGACACTCTGAGGCTTTGCCTTCCCCTTAGTTTTTAATTTTTTTGATAAAATCTATTTATTTACATGAAAATACATACTATATCAAATTTTTAACAGTTTTGTTGAAGAAAAAGTCACATCTTATACAATTTACCCATTTAAAGTACACAATTGAATGGTTTTTAGTATATTCACAGGATTATGCAACCATCATCACAATCTAATTGCAGAACACTTTATTTCCCCCAAAAATAAAGTCCATACAGTTGCTTCCATTTCCCTCATCCATCTCCCTATGCTAGGCCTTAGCAACCACTAATCTATTTTCCCTCTGTAAAGATTTGCTATTTGTTCCTTTCACATAAATAGAATCTTGCCATATGTACTCGTAGTCTTTTTTCTGGCTTCTGTCACTTAGCATAATGTTTTCAAGGTTTATCTATGTTGTAGCCTATATCAGTACTTCATGCCTTTTTATGGCCAAATAATATTCTATTATATGTATATATGGTACCGCTTTTATTTACCCATTCATCAACTGAAAGACATTTGAATGTGTCCATTTTGGAGCTATTGTGAATAGTGCTCTTTAAACATTTATATAAACAAATTTCTGTGTGCATATACATTTCGCATGGAGGTATTCTCTTGAGTATACACCTCAGAATGAAAGATTTCCCCTCAGTTTTGAGAACTCAGGACCTGATATCTGCTGTCATCGTTGCCTGGGGAACTCTTGATTTCAGTAGAAAGAAGAGTAATGAGTGGCAGCTGATAGAAAAGCCACTGGATTTCCTTTGAAAACATGTGGGCTTGGGTGTTTACCTAATTATGCACAAATTACTTGTTATCAAATTTATAATGACTGCGGGGTAGGAAATTTTTACTGCAGTACATGAGACAGGTTCATAACCTAAGCTTGAGATCTGCTTTCTTAAGAGGCTTCACAACTTCAATAACACTTGTTCTAGGTAATATTGGTCATTTACTACAGGGCTTGTGCCTATGAGCTACGGAGTGTGGGAAAACTTGATAAATTTATTACACACCCTCTGAGGAATTTTGCTTTTATATTAATACAAGCACTGATAAAACTGAATACAGAATTCACAGTAAATTTTTAAGCTACCACTGTGACTTCAAAGTTCATAGTCTCTAGCTATGCCCCAGGCCCCTGGTCTTTGCCCCTCGTAGGGACGGGTTCACTCTGATTTGCCCTCAGGGTATTGGCTATAATATTTTAGAAGTACTGATGAAATGAATTTATTTTTTCACATGGTTTTTGATATGAATTCAAAATAATGTAAATGGTATTCCCTCAATGGAGCATAGGGAGCTAGAAGTTATAAGATGCTGCATTAAAAAATAATAATCCTGGGTTTAAATAACTTTGAGAAATACTGGGTTTAGCACTCGCTTTAGCAGCACATATACTAAAATTGGAATGATGTAGAGATTGGCACGGCCTCCGCACAAGGATCACACGCAAATTCATGAAATGCTCCATATTTCTTTATTTAAAAAAAATTTTAAAAAACACATAATGGGTTTAAAAAATTTATGGTTTCTTTAATTTAAAACTTCTAGATGCCAAAGAGTTCTCTTATCCCTTGCTCAAAATGAAAGCTCTGGAACTATCTGCTACATCCTTCACACTGTGGCCTGCAAGGCTTTTTGGCAAAGTTACACCTTTGCCTTTTATTTCACAAGTTAGATTGTAAATCGTCCAAAACCATCAATTAGAAATCATCTCCAATGTTAACTTTAGAGCACTGAGAAGAAGTTCATGAGAGGGCACTCTCTAGGTGTAAAACATTCTAATTTTATTAGCCACTGAATACCGGTTTGTTCACCTGCAATGTTTGTCTTCTCTCATTTTGTCATGTGTAGACAGGTTGAGCTTGGTAATGCTATTTGCCTGTTTCACCTGGGCTGCTTTCTGATAAAATGGCTTCAGGCTGGCAGACAGATTTTCTGTGATTAATTAGACATGAAAGGGTGATATTTTTCTACATAATTTCACCTCTTGTGCTTTAAATTGATTTTCGCCTTTACAGCTTCCATTTTTCTCTCCCCTGAATTTATTTGTTAGGGGAAAAAAGTCCTAAGGAGGAGAATGCTGGTGCACAGTATAATGAAGATATCTGGAAGGGATTTCTGACCGATTTCTACCCAAATCACAGGTCCTTTCTGCTGCCTTGCACCCCTACCTGACCCCCACGCCTCTGTCCTCACTTACCTGCTTGGGCCTCCTGGTGTGGAAATGGAGGGAACAGCTCCACTTGGACTGGTCCTGCCAACCATGTCCTCCTCCATGCTGACTCTGATTCCTTCATTAGCTCATTGTCTTCAACTCTAACTTGTTTCCTTATTAGGCCCAACAGGCTCTTACTTGACAGTTCACTACGAAGTAGCATGACTTAATAGGATGAACCCAAGCAAATACGGTTTAAGGGTCATTACATGGCAAATTCAGGAAAGATGAGTCTTCCCTTTCCTTGGGCGAGAATTCCAAAAGTCAAAAAAAAATGGAGCCCCTCCAGAGTAGTAGATGTCATGGCTTTATTCGGAGTGGCTTAGGAAGAACCTGGTATATGCACAATATAGCAAAATTTATAAACCATACTTAGTGGAAAACAAGTGCAGCTAGAAAATGGGAGGAATTGGATTTATCCTAGTTTAGCGCTGCTTTTTATTCCTACCAACAGTCGTTTTCTAGGGAGCATTTGGTGAATCTTTCTTACTGAGTTTTGTTTCCTACGTGCACTTTACATGAAAATTCTTTCCTAGCAGATAAATCTCACTCATTTCAATAACTTCTTTTATTATACTCCAAGATATTAATGTTAGTTTTTAGACAGAAAGATTCCTTAGTTTGGGCCTGACATGCTGGTTCACGCCTGTAATCCCAGCACTCTGGGAAGCTGAGGCAGGCAGATAACTTGAGGCCAGGAGTTTGAGACCAGGCTGGCCATGGTGAAAACCTGTCTCTACTAAAAATACAAAAAACAGCCGGGCGTGGTGGCGCAAACCTGTAATCCCAGCTACTTGGGAGGCTGAGGCAGGAGAATCACTTGAACCCAGCAGGCACAGTTTGCAGTGAACCCAGGTTGCACCACTGCATTCCAACCTAGGCGACAGAGCAAGACTCCATCTCAAAATTTTTTTTAATTTAAAATTAAAAAGCTAAGGGCAGCCTCCAGTCAAAACCAGTAAGAAGCTGTTGAACAGCCACAAGTAAATGAATTCTGTCAAAAACCTAAATGAGCTTGGAAGTAGATTCTTCCTTATTTGAGGCTCCAGATGAGAATGTAGTCCAGCTAATACCTTGACTTCAGTCTTTTGAGACCCCAAGCAGGGGCTCTAGCTACGCTGGGCCTGGACTTCTGACTCCTTGAAGCTGTGAGATATGTGCTTTTTCAGCTGCTGAAGTTATGGCAATTTTTACATGGCAATACAAAATAGGAACCACTTGCTAATAATTATATCAGAGCCATCTGCGTTTGTATTGCTGCTTCATGCCTTTTAGAGTTTGTACAAAACATTAAAAAATAGAGTCAAGCCCTATTATTTGCTGTGCTCTAGTATCAAAAACTAGTACAGCTTTTTTCTCCAGGTTCTGCATGTCACCATTATGAGAAGGCAGAAAAGGGCCAGGTGTGGTGGCGCATGCCTGTAATCTCAGCACTTAGAGAGGCTGAGGCGGGCAGATCACTTGACCTCAGTTTGAGACGAGCCTGGCCAACATGGTGAAACCCTGTCTCTATAAAAAATACAAAAATTACCTGGGCATGGTGGCGTGCAACTGTAATCCCAGCTACTCGGGAGGCTGAGGTGGGAGGATGGTTTAAGCTCAGCTGGTGGAAGGGGCAGTGAGCTGAGATCGTACTGTACTTCAGCCTGGGCAACAGAGCTAGATGCTGTCTGTAAAAACAGAAAGAGAAAAGGCAGGAAAGCATGCAACCTTCACCTCAATTTACCCAACTCACAAGACCCAAAGAGACTGAATGGGATTTTTTTCTATATTCCATTTCATTTGCCACTTTCATTTCTATTGCTCGTTATGGCTTTTTAAAGTCTGTATGTATTATTCTTTTTTTAAGAAAGGAAAAAGCCCATTTGAATGAATAGTTGAGTAATTTTTAAAGTTATATCTGTAGGACACACCAGGAAAACCAAATGAACAGGGAGGAAACTGGCAGCATGTCACATTAAGCACAAAAGGGTAAGATGTTATACACAGCTAGGGACTTGGGCAGAAATAAAATACACAGAAAAATCTTTTGAACTATTAGTTCTTCAGAGATTACAAAAATGCAGCTCAAAGAATGAGTCCATTGAAAAGAAAACAATAGTAATGCTGAATTAAAGTACACTATTCCATTCAGTGAGTAACTGATTATTTTATTTGAAAGTGACCTATGTCATCTTTACTTCCCTCTCCCCTTCCATCTATTAAGAAGTATTAAAAAAAAATAAGCTTGACTTAAGGGTGGCCTTTTATTATTTTCTCACAGGTTAAAGGATTTCCTGGTGTCCACACTGGATTTTCACAATTTAAACTAATATGGGAGTATGTTGGCCAAGTCTTTTTGAGGGTCTGATGAACTCATTAACAAAAGAAACCAATTTACAGCATTTCAGTTGACCACTTTACTAATGAGCACCCACTGAAATTAGAGCAAAGTTACCATCTGTTGAGGAAGCAGCAGATAGTACAAATGAATTTTAAGGTCCTCCAGGCTTCAGCGTTTTGTTCTGTGTGTGCATTTTCATGTCCCCATCAAGGTCACAGGAGTGCTCGCCAGTGAAACTCTGAATCACCTTATCTGAAGCCTTTGAATATTTAAGAATTGGGATTGTGGTCTTTCATAATGTCTTTGCGTTCCCATCCTCTGAGTTTCTATTGAATTCACAAGAAATCAAAAGTCTCTATCTTGCTTAATTCTTTTTTTTTTAAATATATATATTTTTTATTGCATTTTAGGTTTTGGGGTACATGTGAAGAACATGCAAGATTGTTGCATAGGTACACACATGACAGTGTGATTTGCTGCCTTCCTCCCCATCACCTATATCTGGCATTTCTCCCCATGCTGTCTCTCCCCAACTCCCCACCCCCTCTGTCTCTCCCCTTTTTCCCCCGACAGACCCCGGTGTGTGATGCTCCCCTCCCTGTGTCCATGTGTTCTCATTGTTCAACACCCGCCTATGAGTGAGAATATGCAGTGTTTGATTTTCTGTTCTTGTGTCAGAATGCTGAAAAGATTTAGCAAATGGTAATTAGAGAAATCATCTAGTAGACCAGCATTAATTATTTGTTTATAGATTCTGTGACAATTCTGGTGAAATGAGCAAGAGTTTGAAAAAGCAGGGAGAGATGTGTTTTTAAAACCACTCAAGAATCCCATTATTTCTTAATTCCTGGTAACACTCTGGAGATATATTACTTGTCTGACTAAAACCAAATTGACTTCCTATCCCCTATTTAAATAGTGAGTAAAATATGAATATTATTAAAGATGTATGAATTCATAAACACATGAATATTATTAAAAGGAATACTAAGATCACTACAGTGATCAAATAAATGACCACTGAATTTGTTTATTTGCCAGGAAGAAATTCAGAGTAGTTCACTCAAGATGAGAAGTCAGAGACTGACATATCCCGAGAAAAGAAAAGTTGACTATGATTATGCTAATTAAGGACTAAAGCCTGTACACTGAAGAAGGTGGAATGAATCCACAGTGCTGATACAATTTATTAAAACAAATCCCATGCTGGGTGTGGTGGCTCAAACCTGTAACCCCAGCACTTTGAGAGGCCAAGCAAGAAGGATGGCTTATGGCCAGCAGTTCAAGACCAGCCTGGGCAATATAGAAAGATGTTGTTTCTACAGAAACTTTTTTAAACTGGCTTGGTATGATGGCATGTGACTACAGTCCCAGTTACTCAGGAAGCTCAGGTGAGAGGACAGCTTGGGCTCAGGAGTTCAAGGCTGCAGTAAGCTATGAGTATGCCACTGCACTCCAGCCTGGGAGACAGAGCAAGACCCTATCTCTATAATAAATAGATAAGTAAATAAGTACCAGTTCCATGTTCACCATTCACAGAAGACTCTTGATCTGGGCCTGGTGAGGGTTTAGATACCACAGTCATTGATTATCTTTGACTGATAGTGTCTGGCCTGCTTGAACCCTCGTTGTCTGAACCCCATGCGTAGCCGAATTAAGTCAGGAAGGCACAGATGTAACCCCGTTCAGGCTTTATTGGAGATCCTCCGGGCGGGCCGGGCTCACACAAGGGAGGAGAGCCAGCAACCGCGCCCAGGTGAGCCTGCTCAGGGCTTTTATAGAGTTGTGGGAACTGGGCGGGGG
>PVKV010007081.1:87358-99432 GCA_004027835.1 Alouatta palliata | reverse complement strand
CAATAAATCTCAGTGTCCTCCATTCTCTTTCTTACTTGACTTTAGGATAATTCTGTAGATCAAAAATATACATTCCTGAAATGGCCAGATAATTGAGCAGTTACTACTAAACATTAGACACATGGTCTAATGGGAACAAACTGAGGATGTAATTCAAGTTATTGCCTCAGATCTGAAAAAATTTCTTTAATAACAAATTCAACCTCAATGCAATAGTAAAGCCAACTTGTATTGGATTTGTTGACAAGAATAGACCAATTGTGAGTACACTGAATTCATTGACCATCATAAATACATTGGGTGCTGGGTCAGAAGTCATCTGTTAATGATATAAAAGCTGCAAGATTTTACTGAACCATATTTTAAGTATCCTCCTGTTGCAGAAACTAAAGAGAAATGCTCCATTTCACAGAGACATTATTTCATAATAAAATAATTTAACTCTGCCGACCACGACCATTTAAAAACACTTACTCGTCTAAAGAGTTGCATAAAGCAATAAATAAAAGCATCTAAACTCTGCCTTCTATAAACTTGCAGTTCAGATTTGGAATAAAATATACAGAAAAAAGCAGAAACTAGACACTATGCTCTCATTAGGTATTAGGATTAACAAGGTAAGTAAATCACATAGAAGGAACTTGTAAGTTGGAAAAGACCGAATCAGGGAACGTGTAAGCTCTTTGATGGTTTAGGAAGACTTCTTGGAGAAGCTCAGACTACCGATGGGGAGAAATGATTTAGCAACTGATATAAGCGCATGGCATGGTTTCAAGGCTCAGTGTGGGAGAAAATCAGAAAAGGCCTTGAGTATGTGCCTGGGGTAATAAAAGCCATAAAGTCAGCAAAAATAGAAACACTCCTTCCCTTACATTGCAGGGTCACATATTTTCTCACACTGCACTCAAATGTGCAAGGAAAGATGCAGCTTCCTTCTTATTATTTTTGTTTATAGCTTTTCCCTCAAGCTCTAGTTCCACTGAGGATTAGAAACTCAATACAGGTTGAATATCGACTCAGTAATTCAGTGCAATCCCAATAAAGTCTGCCTAATTCAGTAATACGGTCTCTTTGGATAACTCTTTTGGATAAATCCCAGTCTTTCTGGTTTCTTTCTCTTCCTACTTTGCTCCTGATCCAGTCCAAGATGACATCTGCATGTATGAAGGAGAGGAAGCCACATGGTCTTTTTCAGTGAGGAGTTTGGGGGCTTTGGGAGCCAAGGACAGTCCTCATACTGCCCTCTGACCCTCTGGTCTCTAGACAGAATCTCTCATCTATTACTTTCCTCAGTGGCATCTGTGGTTCTGGCAGATCATGACCTCTGCTCTCCGGTGATCAAGGTGACTAGCTTCATTTCACGTCCACCGCTGGAATCACCTACTGCCCCGGAGGTCTGGCTATGTCTTCTCTGTCGCCCTTAGGACATGTAGTTCTAGCTACAGGATTGCTTTGTCCTTCTATTGGACCATCTATTGGATCAATCCACCCCCTTCTTGCTCTGGAGAAGCACAGAAAGGCTCCTGGGAATGAAACAGGGCTTCTCTCTCACCTCATGATTCCCCAAGAGGGAAGTGGAGAAAACCCACTCTGCTTTCACCTTTATGCACAACCTTGCCACTGTTCCACCCTGGGGATTCAGATTCATGTGGCTCAGGGCAGTAGAAATAAGTCTCTCTGTGTGTATTTGGCACTCAGGAATGTGAAGTCCCTTCCTTGGTTTCAGGGACACCCTATCACACACGCTTCAGTAGATGGAAGGCCCAATTCCCAGTACAAACCCTGTGGAGACAGCTGGGGTGGAAAAATCACCTGCATGCCAGAGCATGGTGCAAGTAACGCTTGGTGACTACATTTATAAATGGGAACGGTGAGTTTTATTTTGGTTGGCCAGCTTATTTTTTGATCTACAAAATGAGCTCGAAAAGGATCTAGAAAATAGGGACAGAAACAGTGGCTCATGCCTGTAATCCCAACACTTTGGGAGGCTGGGGTGGGTGAATTTCTTCAGCTCAGGAGTTTGAGATCAGCCTGGGCAACATGGCAAAACCCTTTCTCTACCCAAAACACAAAAATTAGCCGGGCATTGTGGTACCCACCTGTAGGCCCAGCTACTCGGGAGGCTGAGGCAGGAAAACCACTTGAACCCAGGAGGCAGAGGTTGCAGTGAGCCAAGATTGTGCCTGGGAGACAGAGTGAGATTCCATCTCAAAAAAAAAAAAAAATCTAGAAAATCAATTTTTTTCTGACAAAACCTGAGATTGGGCTGCCTTCATATCTCAAGTTCATTTTCTGTTATACCATGTTGGCTCTTATGATCCCCGAAATTTATCTTTTCTTATACAGCAGAAATAATTTATTTTTTTCTTTTTTAAAATATATATGAATATAGGAGGAAGATCCAAGATGGCCGAATAGGAACAGCTCCAGAGTGCAGTTCCCAGTGAGAACAGCACAGAGGGTGAGTGCTCACCGCATTTCCAAATAAGCTTTCACTGCCCACAGACCAGGAGATGCCCGGGCCAGAAAACGCCATGAGTTTTCAGTGCGGCAGTTTCAGGTGGTGCCGAGTTGGCGCACAGAAAGTCACACAAGTCTGGGCGGCTGTTTTGACTGGCACCTAGAATGCCTGGGAGACAAAGCTGCCCATTCAACTGAAAGGGAGGGGGCTGAGACAGGGAGCCAGGCAATCTGGTTCGGCAGGTACCACTCCCACAAAGCAAGCAATCTGAAATGCTCTGGATTGAGAGTTTTGCAGCAAGCACAGCTGGACCCAGGATGGTCCAGCTTAGTGCGGGGAAGGGCATCCCCACTAACGAGGCAGTCTGTTTCTACTGAGGCAGTTCACACAGCAGCTGGGCAGAGCCTGCGGCAGCTCAGCAATGCCTCTGCTGGCAGACCGTGACTAGACTACTCTGTGCGGGGCAGGGCATCTATGTAAAAAGCCAGCAGCATGACAGGAACTTACAAATAAAGCTGACCTTCCTAGGACAGAGCACTTGGGAAAAGAGGCAGTTATGAATTCATCTGCAGCAGACTTAAAGGTACCTGCCCAGCGGCTCTCCATGGAACATCAGAGCTCCCAGCATAGCACTTGAGATCCTATAAGGGACAGACTGTCTCCTCAAGCAACTCTGCAACTCCCATATACCCAAAGAAACACCTCATAAAGGAGAGCTCAGGCCAACATTTGGCAGATACCCTTCTGGGATGAGGATAACAGAGGGAGAAACTGGTGGCAGCCCTTGGTATTCTGCAGCCCCATGGATGTTCCTCAGGCAAGTGGGGTCTGGAGTGGACCTCCAGTGGTCCTGCAGCAGAGGGGCCTGACTGTTAGAAGGAAAACTAAGAAGCAGAAAGAAATAGCTTCAACATCAACAAAAAGGATGGCCACTCAGAGACCCCATCCAAAAGTCACCAACTACAAAGACCAGAGGTATATAAAGCCACTAAGATGGGAAGAAAGCAGCGCAAAAAGGATGAAAACACCCAAAACCAGAATGCTTCTCCTCCTCCAAGGGATCACAACTCCTCACCAGCTAGAGATCAAAGATGGACGGAGAATGAATCTGATGAACTGACAGAAACAACCTTCAGAAGGTAGGTAATAACAAACTTCTCAGCACTAAAAGAACATGTGCTAACCCAATGCAAGGAAACTAAGAACACAGAAAAAAGGTTAGATGAGATGCTAACTAGAATAAACAGCTTAGAGAAGAATATGACTCGATGGAGCTGAAAAACACAGCACAAGAACTTTGTGAAGCATACACAAGTTTCAATAGCCAAATCGACCAAGCAGAAGAAAGGATATCAGAGATTGAAGATCAACTCAACGAAATAAAATGAGAAGGCAAGAATAAAGAAAAAAGGGTGAAAAGAAATGAACAAAGCCTCCAAGAAATATGGGATTATGTGAAAAGACCTAATCCATGTTTGATAGGTGTACCTGAATGTAATGAGAGAATGAATCCAAGCTGGAAAACACTCTTCAGGATATTATCTAGGAGAACTTCCCCAACCTTGCCAGGCAGGCCAACATTCAAGTCCAGGAAATACAGAGAACACCACAAAGATATTCCTCAAGAAGAGCAACCCAAGGCACATAATCATCAGATTTACCAGGGTTGAAATGAAGGAAAAAACACTAAGGGCAGCAAGAGAGAAAGGTTGGGTTACCCACAAAGGGAAGCCCATCAGACTCCCACTGGATCTCTCAGCAGAAACCCTACAAGCCAGAAGAGAGTGGGGGCCAATATTCAACATCTTTAAAGAAAAGAACTTTCAACCCAGAATTTCATATCCAGACAAACTAAGCTTCATAAATGAAGGAGAAATAAAATCCTTTACAGACAAGTGATTGCTGAGAGATTTTGTCATCACCAGGACTGCCTTACAAGAGCTCCTGAAAGAAGCACTAAACAAGGAAAGGAACAACCAGTACCAGCCACTTCAAAAATGTACCAAATGGTAAAGACCATTGACACAATGAAGAAAATGTGTCAACTAATGGGCGAAACATCCAGCTAGCATCAAAATGGCAGGATCAAATTCACACATAACAATATTAACCTTAAATGTAAATGGGCTAAATGCCCCAATCAAAAGACACAGACTGGCAAATTGGATAGAAATCAAGACCCCATGCTATCCCTCCCCAAATCCCCACCCCCCGCTGTCCCTCCCCTTTTCCCCCCAAATGACCCCCGTGTGAGATGCTCCCCTCCCTGTGTCCATGTATTCTCATTGTTCAACACCCACCTATATGGGGAGGAAGGCAGCAAATCACACTGCCATGTGTGTACCTATGTAACAATCTTGCATGTTCTTCACATGTGCCCCCAAACCGAAAATGCAATAAAAAGTATATGTATTAAAAAAAAAAAAAAGAAATCAAGACCCATTTGGGTGCTGTATTCAGGAAACTCATCTCATGTGCAAGGACACACATAGGCTAAAAATAAAGGGATGGAAAAAGATTTATCAAGCAAATGAAGAGCAAAAAAAAAGTAGGAGTTGCAATCCTAGTCTCTGATAAAATGAACTTTAAACCAACAAGATCAAAATAGACAAAGAAGGGCATTACATAATGGTAAAAGGATCAATGCATCAAGAGTAACTAATGATCCTAAATATATACGCACCTAATACAGGAGCACCCAGGTACATAAAGCAAGTTCTTAACGACTTACAAAGAGACTTAAACTCCCACACAATAACCTTGGGAGACTTTAACACTCCACTGTCAATATTAGACAGATCAACGAGATAGAAAATTAACAAGGATATCCAGGACTTGAACTCAGTTCTGGACCAAGCAGACCTAACAGACATCTACAGAACTCTCCACCTCAAATTCACAGAATATACATTCTTCTCAGCACCTCATGGCACCTACTCTAAAACTGACCACATAATTGGAAGTAAATCACTCCTCAGCAAAAGCAAAAGAACAGAAATCATAACAGTCTCTTAGACCACAGTGCAATCAAATTAGAACTCAGAATTAAGAAACTAACTCAGAACTGCGCAACTTCATGGAAACTGAACAACTGGCTCCTGAACGTTGACTGGATAAACAATGAAATGAAGGCAGGAATAAAGATGTTCTTTGAAACCGATGAGAACGAAGATACAATGTACCAGAATCTCTGGGACACATTTAAAGCAGTATCTAGAGAGAAATTTATAGAAATAAATGCCCACCAGGGAAGCAAGGAAAGATCTAAAATTGACACCATATTATCAAAATTGAAAGAGCTAGAGGAGCAAGATCAAAAAAGCTCAAAAACTAGCAGAAGACAAGAATTAACTAAGATCAGAGCAGAACTGAAGGAGCTAGAGATACAAAAAATCCTTCAAAAAGATCAATAAATCCAGGAGTTGGTTTTCTGAAAAGATCAATAAAATGGACAGACTACTAGCCAGATTAATAAAAAAGAAAAGGGAGAAGAATCTAAGAGATGCAATAAAAAACGATAAAGGGGATATCGCCACTGACTCCACAGAAATACAAACTACAATCAGAGATTACTACAAACAACTCTATGCACATAAACCAGTAAACCTAGAAAAAATGGATAAATTCCTGGACACTTGCACCCTCCCAAACCTAAACCAGGAAGAAGTCAAAACCCTGAATAGACCAATAACAAGAGCTGAAGTTGAGGCAGCAATTAATAGCCTACCAACCAAAAAAGTACAGGGTTCACAGCTGAATTCTACCAGACGTACAACAAGGAGCTGGTACCATTCCTTCTGAAACTATTCCAAACAATCCAAAAAGAGGGAATCCTTCCCAAATCATTTACGAGACCAACATCATCCTGATACCAAACACCGGCAGAGACTCAACAAAAAAAGAAAACTTCAGGCCAATATCCATGATGAACATAGATGCAAAAATCTTCAATAAAATATTGGCAAACCAATTGCAACAGTACATCAAAAAGCTTATCCATCATGATCAAGTAGGCTTCATTCGGGGGATGCAAGGCTGGTTGAACACGTGCAAGTCTGTAAACGTAATCCACCACATAAACAGAACCAAAGACAAAAACCACATATTATCTCAATAGATGTAGGGAAGGGCTTTGACCAAATTTGACAGCGCTTTATGCTAAAAACTCTCAATAAACTAGGTATTGAAGGAACATATCTCAAAATCATAAAAGCTATTTATGACAAACCTACAGCCAATATCATACTGAATGGGCAAAAACTGGAAGCATTCCTTTTGAAATCCAGCACTAGACAAGGATGCCCTCTGTCACCGCTCCTATTCAATATAGTATTGGAAGTTCTAGCCAGAGCAATTAGGCAACAACAACAACAAAAAAATAAAGTGTATTCAATTAGGAAAAGAAGAAGTCAAATTGTCTCTATTTGCAGATGACGTGATTGTATATTTAGAAGACCCTATCATCTCAACCCAAAATCTCCTTAAACTGATAAGCAACTTCAACAAAGTCTCAGGATACAAAATCAATGTGCAGAAATCACAAGCATTTCTATACACCAATAACAGACTAACAGAGAGCCAAATCATGAGCGAACACCCTTCACAATTGCTACAAAGAGAATAAAATACCTAGGAATACAACTAACAAAGGATGTAAAGGACCTCTTCAAGGAGAACCATAAATCACTGCTCAAGGAAATAAGAGTGGACACAAACAAATGGAGAAACAGTCCATGCTCATGGTTAGGAAGAATCAGTATTGTGAAAATGGCCATACTACCCAAAGTAATTTACAGATTCAACACTGTCCCCATCAAGCTACCAATGACCTTCTTCACGGAACTGGAAAAAAACCACCTTAAACTTCATATGGAACCAAAAGAGAGCCTGCATAGCCAAGACAATACTAAGCAAAAAGAACAAAGCTGGAGGCATCACATTACCTGATTTCAAATGATACTACAAAGCTACAGTAATCAAAACAGTATGGTACTGGTACCACAATAGCATGGTACTGGTACCAAAACAGAAATATAGACCAATGGAACAGAACGGAGGCCTCAAAGGCAACACCACACATCTACAACCATCTGATCTTTGACAAACCTGACAAAAACAAGCAATGGGGAAAGGATTCCCTGTTTAATAAATGGTGTTGGGAAAACTGGCAAGTCGTGTGCAGAAAGCAGAAACTGGACCCCTTCCTGACACCTTACACTAAAATTAACTCCAGATGGATTAAAGACTTAAACATAAGACCTAACACCATAAAAACTCTAGAAGAAAACCTAGGCAAAACCATTCAGGACATAGGCATAGGCAAGAACTTCATGACTAAAACACCAAAAGCATTGGCAACAAAAGCGAAAATAGACAAATGGGATCTAATTAAACTCCAGAGCTTCTGTACGGCAAAAGAAACAATCATTAGAGTGAACCGGCAACCAAGAGAATGGGAAAATTTTTTTGCAATCTACCCATCTGACAAAGGGCTAATACCCTGAATCTACAAAGAACTAAAATGGATTTGCAAGAAAACAAACAAACAAACAAACAAACAAACCCATCCAAAAGTGAGCAAAGGATATGAACAGACACTTTTCAAAAGAAGACATATATGAGGCCAACAAACATATGAAAAAGTGCTCATCATCACTGATTATTAGAGAAATGCAAATCAAAACTACATTGAGATATCACCTCATGCCAGTTAGAATGGCGATCATTAAAAAATCTGGAGACAACAGATGCTGGAGAGGATGTGGAGAAATAGGAACACTCTTACACTGTTGGTGGGAGTGTAAACTAGTTCAACCATTGTGGAAGACAGTGTGGTGCTTCCTCAAGGACCTAGATATAGAAATTCCATTTGACCCAGCAATCCCATTACTGGGTATATACCCAAAGGATTATACATGATTCTATTATAAAGACAGATGCACACGTATGTTCATAGCAGCACTGTTTATAATAGCAAAGACTAGGAACCAACCCAAATGCCCATCGACGATAGACTGGACAAGGAAAATGTAGCACATATACTCCATGGAATACTATGCAGCCATAAAAAACGTTGAGTTCATGTCCTTTTTAGGGACATGGATGAATCTGGAAACCATCATTTTCAGCAAACTGAGATAAGAACAGAAAACCAAACACTGCATGTTCTCATTCATAGGTGGGTGTTGAAAAATGAGAACACATGGACACAGGGAGGGGAGCATTACACACTGGGGTCTGTTCAGGGGAGCCAAGGGAGGGACAGTGCAGGGTGTGGAGAGGTCGGGGAGGGATAACATGGGGAGAAATGCCAGATGTAGGTGACGGGGAATGGAGGCAGCAAACCACATTGCCCTGTGTGTACCTATGCAACAATCCTGCATGATCTGCAAATGTACCCCAGAACTTAAAGTACTATATATATATATATATATATATATATATGAATATTTTAAATTATACTTTAAGTTCTGGGATACATGTTCAGAATGTGCCGGTTTGTTAATAGGTATACATGTGCCATGATGGTTTGCCACACCCATCAACCCATCATCTACATTAGGTATTTCTCCTATTGTTAGCCCTCCCCTATACCCTACACTCCCCAACAGGCCCTGGTGTGTGATGTTTCCCTCCCTGTGTCCATGTGCTCTCATTGTTCAACTCCCACTTATGAGTGAGAACATGCAGTGTTTGGTTTTCTGTTTCTATGTTAGTTTGCTGAGAATGATGTTTTTCAGCTTCATCCATGTCCTTGCAAAGGACATGAACTCATCCTTTTTCATGGCTGCATAATATTCCATGGTGTATATGTGCCACATTTTTTTAGTCTGGTCAATCATTGATGGGCATTTGGGTTGATTCCAAGTCTTTGCTATTGCAGAATGATGTATAATCCTTTGAGTATAGACCCAGTAATGCAATTGCTGGGTCAAATGATATATCTGGTTCTAGGGAATTTTTTTCCCCCATTGCTTGTTGTTGTCGGGTTTGTCAAAGATCAGATGGTTGTAGATGTGTGGTGTTATTTCTGAGACTCTGTTCTGTTCCATTGGTCTATATATCTGTTTTGGTACCAGTACCATGCTGTTTTGGTTACTGTAGACTTGTAGTATAGTTTGAAGTCAGGTAGCATGACGACTCCAGCTTTGTTCTTTTTGCTTAGGATTGTCTTGGCTATACGAGCTCTTTTTTGGGTCCATATGAAATTTAAAGTAATTTTTTTCTAATTCTGTGAAGAAAGTCAATGGTAGCTTGATGGGATAGCATTGAATCTATAAATTACTTTGGGTAGTATGGCCATTTTCATGATATTGATTCTTCCTAACCATGAGTATGGAATGCTTTTCTATTTGTTTGTGTCCTCTTTTATTTCCTTAAGCAGTGGTTTGTAGTGCTCCTTGAACAGGTTCTTCACATCCCTTGTAAGTTGTATTCCTAGGTATTTTATTCTCTTTGTAGCAATTGTGAATGGGAGTTTACTCATGATCTGGCTGTTTGTCTATTATTGGTTTTTGGAAGGTTTGTAATTTTTGCACGTTGAGTTTGTATCCTGAGACTTTGCTGAAGTTGCTTGTCAGCTGAAGGAGATTTTGGGCTGAGATGATGGGGTTTTCTAAATATACAGTCATGTCATCTGCAAACAGAGACAATTGAACTTCCTCTTTTCCTAATTGAATATCCTTTATTTCTTTCTCTTGCCTGATTGCCCTGGCCAGAACTTCCAATACTGTGTTGAATAGGAGTTGTGGGAGAGGGCTTTCTTGTCTTATGCTGGTTTTCAAAGGGAATGCTTCCAGGTTTTGGCCATTCAGTATGATATTGGCTATGGGCTTGTAATAAATAGCTCTTATTATTTTGAGATATGTTCCATCAATATCTAGGTTATTTAGAGTTTTTAGCATGAAGGGGTGAATTTTATCAAAGGCCTTTTCTGCATCTATTGAAATAAGCGTGTGGTTTTTGTCCTTGGTTCTGTTTATGTGATAGATTATGTTTGTTGATTTGCATATGTTGAACCAGCCTTGGATCCCAGGGATGAAGTCAACTCGATTGTGGTGGATAAGCTTTTTGTTGTGCTGCTAGATTTGGTTTTTCATTGTTTTATTGAGGAATTTTGCATCAATGTTCTTCAGGAATATTGGTCTGAAATTTTCTTTTTTTATTGTGTCTCTGCCAGGTTTTGGTGTCAGGATGATGCTCACCTCATAAAATGAGTTAGGGAGGGTTCCGTTTTTCTATTTTTTGGAATAGTTTCAGAAGGAATGGTACCAGCTCCTCTTTGTACCTCTGGTAGAATTTGGCTATGAATCCATCTAGTCCTGGGCTTTTTTGGGTTGGTAGGCTATTAATTACTGCCTCAATTTCAGAACTTGTTTTTGATCTATTCAAGGATTTGAATTCTTCCTGGTTTAGTCTTGTGAGGGTGTACGTGTCCAGGAATTTATTCATTTCTTCTAGATTTTCTAGTTTATTTGCATAGGTGTTTATAGTGTTCTCTGATGATAGTTTGTATTTCTGTGAGATCAGTGGTGATATCTCAATTATCATTTTTTATTGTATCTCTTTGATTTTTCTCTCTTTTCTTCTTTATTAGTCTGGCTAGCAGTCCATCTATTAAGTTAATCTTTTCAAAAAACCAGGTCCTGGATTCACTGATATTTTGAAGGGTTTTTATGTCTCTGTCTCCTTCAGTCCTGCTCTGATGTTAGTTATTTCTTGTCTTCTGCTAGTTTTTGAATTTGTTTGATCTTGCTTCTCAAGTTCTTTTAATTGTGATGTTAGGGTGTCAATTTCAGATCTCTCCTGCTTTCTTCTGTGGACACTTAGCGCTATAAATTTCCCTCTAAACACTGCTCTAGCTGTGTCCCAGAGATTCTGGTATGTTGTGTCTTTGTTCTTATTGGTTTCAAAGAACTTTTTTATTTCTTCCTTAATTTCATTATTTACCTAGTAGTCATTCAGGAGCAGGTTGTTCAGTTTCCATGTAGTTGTGTGGTTTTGAGTCAGTTTCTTAATCTTGAGTTCTAATTTGATTGCACTGTGGTCTGAGAGACTGTTTGTTATGATTTCCATTCTTTTGCATTTGCTGAGGAGTGTTTTATTTCCAATTATGTAGTCAATTTTAGAATAAGTGTGATGTGGAGCTGAGAATATATATTCTGTCAATTTAGGGTGGAGAGTTCTGTAGATGTCTATTAGGTCTGCTTGGTCCAGAGCTGAGTTCAAATCCTGACTATCCTTGTTAATTTTCGGTCTTGCTGATATGTCTAATATTGACAGTGGGTGTTAAAGTGTCTCACTATTATTGTGTGGGAGTCTAAATCTCTTTGTAGGTCATTAAGAACTTGCTTTATGAATCTGGGTGCTCCTGTATTGGGTCCATATATATTTAGGATAGTTAGCTCTTCTTGTTGCATTGATCCCTTTACCATTATGTAATGCCCTTCTTTGTCTGTTTTGATCTTTGTTGGTTTAAAGTCTGTTTTATCAGAGACTCGGATTGCAACCCCTGCTTTTTTTTTTTTTTTTTTTTTTTTTTTTTTTTTTTTTTTTTTTTTTTTTTTTTTTTTTTTTTTTTTTTTTTTTTTTTTTTTTTTTTTTTTTTTTTTTT
>PVKV010007081.1:46839-87258 GCA_004027835.1 Alouatta palliata | reverse complement strand
GATGGGTGAGCAAGACTCTTTATCCAATTTGCCACTCTGTGTCTTTTAATTGGGGCATTTAGCCTATTTACATTTAAGGTTAATATCGTTATGTGTGAATTTGATCCTGACATATGATGCTAGCTGGTTATTTTGCCCTTTAGTTGATGCAGTTTCTTCATTGTATTGATGGTCTTTACAATTTGGTTTTTTTTTTGCAGTAGCTGGTACTGGTTTTTCCTTTCCATATTTAGTGCTTCCTTCAGCAGCTCTTATAAGGCAGGACTGCTGTTGACAAAATCTCTCAGCATTTGCTTGTCTGTAAGGATTTTATTTTTCCTTCTCTTATGAAGCTTAGTTTGGCTGGATATGAAATTTTGGGTTTAAAATTCTATTCTTTAAGGATGTTGAATATTGGCCCCCACTGTCTTGTGGTTTGTAGGGTTTCTGCAGAGCGATTTGTTGTTAGTCTGATGGGCTTCCCTTTGTGGGTAACTCAACCTTTCTCTCTGGCTGCCCTTAACATATTTTCCTTCATTTCAGCCCTGGTGAATATGATGATTATGTGTTGGGGTTGCTCTTCTCGAGGAACATCTTTGTGGTGTTCTCTGTATTTCCTGAAGTTGAATGTTGGCCTGCCTTGCTAGGTTGGGGAAGTTCTCCTGGATAATATCCTGAAGAGTGTTTTCCAACTTGGTTCCATTCTCCCCGTCACACTCAAGTACACCAATCAAATGTAGGTTTGGTCTTTTCACATAGTCCCATATTTCTTGGAGACTTTGTTTGTTCCTTTTCATTCATTTTTCTCTAATCCTGTCTTCACGCTTTATTTCATTAAGTTGATCTTCAATCTCTGATATCCTTTCTTCCACTTGATCAACCAGGCTATTGATATTGTGTATGCTTCACGAAGTTCTTGTACTGTGTTTAATAGCTCCATCAGATGATTTATGTTCTTCTCTAAACTGGTTATTCTAGTTAGCAATTCGTCTAACCTTTTTTTTTCAAGGTCAGTAGCTTCCTTGCATTGGGTTAGAACATGCTCCTTTAGCTCAGAGGAGTTTGTTATTACCTACCTTCTGAAGCCTACTTCTGTCAATTCATCAAACTCATTCTCCATTCAGTTTTGTTTCCCTGCTGGTGAGGAGTTGTGATCCTTTGGAGGAGAAGAGGCATTCTGATTTTTGGAATTTTCAGCCTTTCTGCGCTGGTTTTCCTCATCTTCATGGATTTATCTACCTTTGGTCTTTGATGTTGGTGACCTTCAGATGGGGTTTCTGTGTGGATGTCCTTTTTGTTGATGTTGATGGTATTCCTTTCTGTTTGTCAGTTTTCCTTCTAACAGTCAGGCCCCTCTGCTGCAGGTCTGCTGGAGTTTGCTGGAGGTCCACTCCAGACCCTGTTTGCCTGGGTATCACCAGTGGAGGCTGCAGATCAGCAAAGATTGCTGCCTGTTCCTTCCTCTGGAAGCTTCATCCCAGAAGGGCACCTGCCAGATGCCAGCTGAAGCTCTCCTGTATGAGGTGTCTGTCAACCCCTGCTAGAAGGTGTCTCCCAGTCAGAATGCACAGGGGTCAGAGACCCACTTGAGGAGGCAGTCTGTCTCATAGGAGAGCTTGAGTTGTGTGCTGGGAGATCTGCTGCTCTCTTCAGAGTCGGCAGGCAGGAACATTTAAGTCTGCTGAACCTGCGCCCACAGCTGCCCCTTACCTCAGGTGCTCTGTCCCAGGGAGATGGGAGTTTTATCTATAAGCCCCTGGTTGGGGCTGCTGCCTTTATTTCACAGTTGCCCTGCCCAGAGAGGAGGAATCTACAGAGGCAGTCTGGCTACAGAGGCTTTGCTGAGCTGTGGTGGGCTCCATGCAGTTCGAATTTTCTAGCAGCTTTGTTTACATGATAAGGGGAAAGCTGGCTACTCAAGCCTCAGTAATGGTGGATGCCCCTTCCCCCACCAAGCTTGAGCAACCCAGGTTGACTTCAGACTGCTGTGCTGCCAGTGAGAATTTCAAGCCAGTGCATCTTAGCTTGCTGGGCTCTGCAGGGGTGGGATTCACTGAGCTAGACCCCTTGGCTTTCTGGCTCCAGCTCCCCTTCCAGGGGAGTGAACACTTCTGTCTTGCTGGCATTCCAGGCACCACTGGGTTATGAAAAAACTCCTGCAGCTAGTTTGGGGTCTGCCCAAATGGCCCCCGTTTTGTGCTTGAAACCCAGGGCTCTGGTCACATAGGCACGGGGGAAAATCTCCTGGTCTGTGGGTCGTGAAGACAGTGGGAAAAGTGTAGTATCTGGGCTGGAGTGCACCATTCCTAACTGCACAGTCCCTCACAGCTTCCCTTGGCTAGGGCAAGGAGTTCCCCAACCCCTTGTGCTTCCTGGGTGTGGCGATGCCCCACTCTGCTTCAGCTTGCCCTTTGTGGGCTGCACCCACTGTCTAACCAGTCCCAATGAGATCAGTGGTTACCTTAGTTGGAAATGCAGAAGTCACCCACCTTCTGCTTTTATCTTGCTGGGAGCTGCACACTGGAGCTGCTCCTATTTGGTCATCTTGCCAGCCATACCTAATTGATTTTTATAACAGTGTAAATATTTTAACTTTAAAGTCTTCACTTATGTGATTTATCATCTGGCAATTGGTCTGGCCGGTATTTGGGAAAATGATAATAGCAGACATTTGTTAAGCTCATACCATGGGCCAGGACATGACCTGAACTCATTACAAAGATTACATAATTTATTACTCATCATGATTCTATTCTTATCCCCTCTTAACTGATGAGGCAACTGAGGCAATATAGGAGGTAAATCACTTCTCAGCATCCCACGATGAAGAGGAGCAAGACTGGAGTCCAGGTGGCCTACTCTATTGACCACAACACATTTTTTTTCTGTGTTTTTACATTTAGTTCTGTAAACATCAATGAAAGGCTTACTCTGTACCAAACAATGTCTTGAGCTACAAAGATTTATCTAATTCAGTGTTTTTCAACCTCTGGTCTGCTGGCGTTTGGGGCTGGTTAACTGTTTGGGGAGCTGTCCCATACATTAGAGGATGTTCAGCAGACTCCCTGGTGCCTACCCGCTAGATGCCAGTAGCGTCTTCCCAAGTTGTGACAGCCAAAATGTCTCCCGGTATTTCCAAATGTCCCCTCAGGTCAGAAAATTGAGAACACTGATCAAGCTTTTATATCAGTCTGTCTGTCCCTGTCTTTCTGTCTCTCTCATCTATCTTGTCTTTCCATCCATCCATCTGTCCGTCCATCCTTCCAACTTTCTTTTCAATGTGTACCTTGTGACTTTTAAAATACACTTAAATAATATCATAAGGGGTCTATATTTGCAAATATTCTGCATAACCCTACTCAGTTCAATTCTTTATCTTTCGTTACATTTAGTAACCCCTGAAACAGACCTTGTGTTATGTGGAGGAGAATTTTTGACAAAGTGCTAAAAGCAAAAGACATTTTTAAGCCTAAACACAGCAGAAATTTACTAATTCCCTTGACAATTATTTTTTACACTCAATACCTTGAATTTCATGTCAAAAGTACTAGAGTAACTTAAACGAACAAAACTTTAGTGCGATTTTAGTGGTGGTAGGCGGACTAATGCACCCGGTTCCCCAAAGATGTCCATGTCCTAATTCCTGGGACCTGTGACTGTGTTGCCTCATATGGCATAAGGACTTTGCACATGTGATCAAGATAAGGTTTTTGAGATGGGGAGATTATCTTGGATTTATCCAGGTGAGCCCAGGGTAATTGCAAGGGTCCTGACAAGGGAAAGATACAGGGAAGAGCTGGAGTCGGAGATGGAATGTGACGATAGGAGCCAAGGACAGAGAGAGACAGAGAGGAAGAGAGAGACAGAATTTGAAGCTGTTGTGCTGCTGGCCTTGAAGATGGAGGAAGGTGCCATGAATGGAGAAGCCAGGGAATGCAGGTGGTATCTAGAAGCTGGAAAAGATGGGAAATGATTCCTATCCTGAAGCCTCCATCAGGCCATCTTGCAGATACATTGATTTCAGCCCAGTGAAACCCATTTCTGACCTCCAGAATTATAAGATGATAAATTTATATTGTGTTAAGCCACAAATTTGTGGTGATTTGTTACAGCAGTGACAAGAAACTAAGACAGTAGCTCCATATTTCTGAAATTCAAGGTGAACTAAAACTGCATGTGGTCCTTCCAGAATCCTAGCGGAGGGAAGAAAACTAACCCTTGAAGGATGCTTTACTGTGTATCAGGTGCTGCAAAAATGGTGTGTGCTACATCCATTAATTCTCACAACGACTCCAGGAGGTAACTTTTATTTTCTCCATTTTTTTCAGATTAGGAAACTGAGGCCAGAGAGGTTAGGTAATTTATCCAAAGTTAAGCGCAGAGCCAGCAAGGATACCAAGGCCTGCCTGACTCCAAAGCCTGTTCTCATTCACATCAAAGCAACTCTCCCCACACTGATTATAAAGAATTCTGTATTCATTGCATTTATCATATCAGACCCTAGGCTAAGTTATTTGTAAATTCCACTGGCACAAATGATACAAACTATAATAAATGTTATTGTACATTTGGGATTTGTCAATTAAACAAATGCCTTTTGGTTTATTAACTGCATAAAGTTATTTCCCCAAAAAGGCACTGTTTACTGCTTTATGCTTGGCTTTTGAAGTCCAAGGTCCCTCTTGCCTTGGCAGACTGTGACATTAGTCTCAGCTCCTGCTTAGTCTCACATTTTCATTTTCAAAAAGCCAGTGGTAAATCAAGCTGAGAGCCAGATCCCAGTCAAAAGTTGATTTAGTAAGGCATTGTAACTCACCAGTTAGAATGCTACCTTTTTGCCTTATAATGTAATCTCTTCAGCAATCGCCAAAAAGGATACACACACACACACACACACACACACACACTCACACACACACACACACTCCCCCCCCAGCCCCCTTTCTCTTCCTCTCTCCCTCTCTCTTTCTTTTTGATACATATACCTTGGAGGAGAATATCAATAGATAAAATGCAGACATTTGAGATATGATAATTCAAAGGCAGAAATTTTAAAAAATGGGTTCCTTAATAGCAAATGGACTTTTTCCAAAACGTGTTCTTCTTGAAAGGTAAAAAAAAATGTTGGATATTATATTCTTTTATGTTGACTTTTACTTAGGATCTAAAAAGTTAAAGCTATGTATCTCTATAAGACAAGTGACTATTTCTTAAATTCATAACTCTCAAGCATTCTGTGTGTGCACAATAAATGATGAGTAAATTGAATTCCATAACCTCTCATACTGTCAGGGAAATAATGGCAAATGATTCTAGGAAAAAAAGATAATGAGCTCATTTATGAGTTTTTCTTGCTGGGAACCAGCTTAGATTTCCAAAGCTCTCCTCTTCCTCTTCATTTTGAAAGCTCTCTTTCTCCTTTCTCTGTGGTCCTTCTTCTTCTTCTCTCCTCTTCCTCCTCTATTTCAAAAGCTCTCCTTCTCTCGCTCCTCCTCCTTCAGTTAAAGAAACCAACTGAAGCACTAGTGGACAGAAATTCTTACTATCTGATGGCCCTGCTTGGGAAGGTGTCCTCACTGTTATGTCAGTGCCACGAACCTTTCTGCTCCCTTCCCTCCCACTTGTGTCATTGTTTCATTTGTTTACCATATCTGAAATACTCTCTGCTACTTTAATATCTTAATAATGTGATATACGAAAAGGATATCAGACTTAAACCCCTCAAAAAGGCTGAACACTAGCCTCGGCTTTGGTACTGTGCTGGCAATGGCCCCGAAGTCCCAGATGTCCTCTGAGCCTGTGTTTGCTCACACACAAAAGGAATGAATCATGTCCAGCTAGAAGAGCGGTTATACGGATCACCTGAGGAATGCCTGTACACGTGACAGCATTTTATAAGCTGTAAAGCCCGACACAGTTGAGACAATATCATCATTGCTCCCTATCTTCACTACAACTTTTCTGCCATGAAACTCTGCTACAAAATCATCTGTGGTGACTCGTACCCTGCCAGGGAATGTTTCCTCTTGTGTCATATTCTCTTTTCTCTCTCTCCTACCCTACACTTTCCCTTTCTTTAGGTGTTACTTGTTGGTCTGCATGGTAGTTAAGATTCTGATGGCCACATTATCATTTTAAAACTCAGAAAAGCAATGGCTACTGCTGAAAAGGAGATAAAACGAAATGAGGTACCATCACTCAAGTTTGCCCAAGTCACTTAATTTTCTCGATTTGACTTGAAGACTCTACTTTCCTTTAAGAGGCAAGTGGATTGGCAATCAGCAAGATCATAGGTTTAATACAAGCTAAATAGCTGCCTTTTTTTTCTTTTAACATGATATATATGCTTGGGAGGATAGACAGAATAGTCAAGGCACAAACAGGATAAGAAAGTATAGTTGACCTTTGAACATGAATTTGAACTGCCTGGGTCCACTTACACCTAGATTTTCTTCTGCCTCTCTGCCTCCCCTGAGGCAGCAAGATCAACCCCTCTTTCCTCCTCAGCCTCCCCAACATGAAGGCTATGAGGATGAAGACCTTTATGATCATCCATCTCCACTTCATCAATAGTAAATATATTTTCCCTTCCTTATGATTTATTTATTTATTGAGACAGTCTCGCTCTGTCACCAGGCTGGAGGGCAGTGGCATGATCTCAGCTCAGTGCAGCCGCTGCCTCCTGGGTTCAAGCAATTGTCCTGCCAGTCTCCCAAGTGGCTGGGATTACAGGTGCATGTCACCACACCCAGATGATTTTTGTATTTTTAGCAGAGATGGGGTTTCACCATGTTGACCAGGATGGTCTCAATCTCTTGATCTGGTGATCTGCCCACCTCTACCTCTCAAAGTGCTGAGATTACAGGCGTGAGACACCACACCCAGCCTATTTATTTTTATTATCATATATATTTTTTGAGACAGGGTCCCGCTCTGTCACCCAGGCTAGGGTGCAGTGGCATGATCTTGCTTACTGCAGTCTTGACCTCCCGGTCTCAGGAGATCCTCCTACTTCAGCTTCTCAGGTAGCTGAGACTACAGGTACATGCCACCACACCTGGATAATTTTTTGTAATTTTTTTTTTTTTTTGTAGAGAAGGGGTTTTGCCATGTTGCCCAGGCTGGTCTGGAACTTCTGGGCTCAAGCGATCCACCCACCTTGGCCTCCCAAAGTGCTGAGATTACAAACATGAGCCTCTGTGCTCTGTCATGATTTGTTTAAACAATATTTTCTTTTCTCTAGCTTACTTTAAGAGTACAGCATATAATCAATATAACATACAAAACATGTGTTCATAGACTGTTGTTGGTAAGGCTTCCAATCAATGGAAGACTATTTGCAGTTAAGTTTTTGGGGAGTCAAAAGTTATACAAAAATTTTGAGCTGTGCAGGTGGATGCCCTTAACCCTTAGGTTGTTCGATGGTCAAGCATAATGCTTTTCTTATTTCCTAAAGGGGAACTTTGCTTCTTGGGGAGTATTGATCCTCATTGACCCCTAATGCCCCTGACCCCTCATAAAACCTCATGCTCCAGAATAATAAGGAAATCAGCCAGATTTTTATGTTTCACAAGTTATGAAAACAGAACAATCCAGCATGCTAAAGTTTTGCATAACTGTATTTTAAAGCAGGATTTTCTCTGCATTTCCTCTTTTGTGCTTCTTTTCTGATTTGTACTCATAAGTAGTGGAAAGAGATGAGATTATTTTCCAGAAATGATTGTCTTCTGTGAGAACTCAAAATATGTTGATTAAAAGATATAGTTGGTTAAAAAAGGAATGTCATTGCATAGAATTTTTCTGTCCCTATATTATCGCATTTCTCTCTATGGCTGATATTTTTGTGACTCGTTGTAATCAACAATCTCAGGTTTTAAATGATTTCTCTTTGAATTGTCTGTACAACGTAGCCTCTTAGCAATTTTAAGAAAAAGAAATGTGCTTTCCATTGGCCAAATCTGTTTGCCTTTTTCTCATTTTGTTTCAAATTTTCTTCTACTGAGACCCTAAATAATGTTCGATTTTAATTTGTAAAAGTCTCAAAGGAACCAGCTTTCATGATACAATATTATTTGTTATGTCTTTTCTTATTTTTCTTGTTAGTTTGTGCACGGACCACTGTGTTGTCTTTCGTTTATTTGTTTTGCACTAAGGAAGCTTGAGTTTTCTTCTTTTGTATTATAAAATATTTGTGCCATTTTGATGTGAAATTTCTGGGGTAGTTTTCATGGAAAGACTTTCATAATATACTTGGTCTATATGTCTACTATCCAATACATCCTTAAACTTTAAAGACATTAGATTTTCCATTGTCAACCCAATGCCACAAAACACTATCAATGACATACGTATCAAACCATTACATCCATCAATTGGGAGGCATAGAAATTAAATGTGAACATGGTGACTATATTTAATACTGTACTGTATACTTAAAATTGGCTAAGGAAATAGATCTTAAGTGTTTTCATCACACACACAAATATACGTACAATGGTGACTGTGAGGTGATGGATGTGCTAATTAGTATGACAGTAATCATTTCACAATGTATCATATTATACTCCCTAAATATGTATTATTTTTATTTGTCAATTACACCTCAATAAAGCTGGAAAAATCAGAAGGCAGTTTTTAGATAACAGGGTGGTTTTTAAAAAAAATTTTGTGTTCACTGTAGCTTAATTCAAGTAGTATTTGGCTGTTTTTATGTGCAAAAATATGTGATAGGCACTGTTGGGTATATGAGTAAGACAGGTAGGCTAGGGTCTTGGAGAGTTTGTAAAGATGTAAGTATTCCAAAGTTTACATGTAATATCTGAAGTACTAATTGAAAGAGTAGGTGTGGGATCTAATTCAAAATAGTACTCAATATATTTAAGGTCAAAGTTCAACCTTAAAGAATTAAATATTTTGCCCTTGAAAAGGTGAAACATTCAGGGTAATTAAATAATTAAACCAACAGTAATTGTCTCACAATAAAACTTTGGTTCTATTATATATGGAGATTATGATATTAATCGTAACTTAACTGTGATAACAATTCCTACTTAAAACCTTATTATAACCCAAGTGAAAAGGTCAATTACAAAAATTGTTGGGTGCCTTAAACTTAAACTTGGGTGCCTTAAAAGAAACAAGAGTTAACCAGATTCTATAACAACATTCATGGCAATGGAAATAATGTAAACCCCAGATTGTACCAAAAAGTGATGATGTTTTCAAATGAAAGGATAAATATCCTTAAATAGAGGGGAATCTACCAGTTACCAGGGATCATCAAACAATGAGGGGTCGTGTGCATGTTATTTTTCTTATGGTTAGAATAATAAAGACAACTTTATATTTTTATATTTACTCATGCCCTGAATTGCTGTGGATACGTCATACTCAGCTGCCTTCACTGCTTTGGCACCATCTTCTGACCCATTACACGTGGCTTCACAACACTGGCCATGAGTGGGATCACCTGTTCACCTTCAGCTCTTCTTTCTGTTCATTTCACCTGTTCTTTGAGCACACTTCACAGCAGGGCACCTTCTCTCCTTAACACGGGTCTTGCCTTAGTTCTTTACTAGTAAGTGTGATATGCTGGGCCCTGTTCTAAGCCCTTTCTGTGTGTAAACTTATTTAATCTTCACCTCAATAATTTTATGACTCTTTTAATTTAACAGTTGAGGAAACGAGGGGGCAGAGGGAGACTGAATAACTTGCCTAATATTACACATGTAGTCAGAAGAGCAGCTGAGGCTGAAACTTTGACATTCCGCCCATGCTATTCGCTTACATTCTCTAGTGAGTAATAGTTGAATGAATGAAAATTTTTTTCTTCAAATCTATTCCAAAAAGGCCATAACTGAGATAACTTCTTCAACTACCTTCTTAACTCCAATCTCCATTCCCTGTAGTCAGCATTAAATCCCACATTCAGAGTGAGATTTCAAGCTTTGTATTATTCCCTCATCACTGTTCTCAAGTCCTTGAAACACATCAATTCACCTAAAATACTTATTCATATTTTTCTTACATGTATATATTTTAATATTCTAAAATGCCCCTCTTTTTTTGTGCATATGTATTCTCTGTGAATAAGAAACTGGAAGACATTGTAAATGTTTCCCCCCGGACATATTCTGGCATGCTTCTTCTCTTATTCCAGGTCATACGATTTCAAATTTGACTCCTTACATTGGCCTTTGAGAATATCCATTACTTTTACTTATTTATTAATAATTGTGATGAAAAAAGCTCTTTCAAATTTTCTTATGAGGAATTCTGTATTTTTTTTTTAATCTATCTTCGATTTTAGATGGAAAGAAAGGTCTACAAAGAACACTGATATATTTAGCATGTTCATGAGGGTTATATTTTATTGTCATCTTAATAACTGGCAAAATAAAAGCTTGTAGGAAGGAGGAGTTTGCTCTCAGCAGCCTACACAAACACACAAGGAGTTGCCTCCCCTAGGGTGCAATGGTACATTATCTAAACATAATCTCCTAATTTGATGAATGCTATTAAAGGGAGGGCCCCTCCCAAATGGCTGTTTATTTTTGGAAAATGTGGGTGGGACATAAGGAAAGCATTTTTAAATTTTGGCTAGAGAGGTTGAGACCTCTAAAAGTCAAATGTATAAATCTGGTTGCAATGTATTTTTGGCTTTTCATGTCAGTGGAAATGAAAAACACCAGTGGTTTAGGAATCTACCCATGGTTGATTACAATATGTCAGGAATGTATTATCTGATTTTTGAAATAAAATTTAGTCAAAACTAAAATTAGAAATTTTTGTTCTACCAAAAAGGCACGTGCATTCACATGTTCAGTGCAGCACTATTCACAATAGCAAAGACATGGAATCAACCTAGGTGCCCATCAATAGTAGACTAAAGAAAATGTGGTACATATACACCGTGGAATACTATGCAGCCATAAAGAAGAATGAAATCATGTCCTTTGCAACAACGTGGATGCAGCTGAAGGTCATTATCCTAAGTGAATTAATGCAGGAACAGAAAACCAAATACTGCATGTTCTCACTTATAAGTGGGAGCTAAACATCAGGTACTCACGGACGTAAAGATGGCAACAATAGACAGTGGGGACTGGTCGACTGAAGCGGGACGTGGGAGGGAGGGGGCAGGAGCTGAAAAACGAATTATAGCGTACTATGCTCAGTACCTGGGTGATGGGATCAGCTGTACCCCAAACCTCAGCTTCACACAATATCACCAGCTAACAAACCTGCCCATATACCCTCTGAATCTAAAATAGAAGTTGAAAACAATTAGGGATCTTGATTTTAAAAGTAATGTAACATAGGATGTTGGCATTCGGCTTATTTATATTACTATTACTATTACAGACCCATATTATGACAAAAAATGAAGAACTCTGGTGCAATCAGTATTTACATGGTTTCCTAATACTGCGATCAAGTTATGCTGAAATAAATACTTAACAATGCCTATAGAATAGATTCAAGGGGCTTTGTCCGTAATGAGCACGGGAGCCTCTCTAACCTTCCAACAACTTCCACCTCTGTTTAACCTGTTGGAGTGTGGAGGTAGCAGCTGCAGTGGAAAAAAAAGGATCCAATCCCTTCACCTTTTATTTACTTTGACTCCTTATTTCTTTATTATTATTTTTTAAAGACAGAGTCTCACACTGTTGCCCAGGCTGGGAGAGTAGTGGTGTGATCTTGGCTCACTGCAATCTTTGCCTCCCAGGTTCAAGTGATTCTCAAGCCTCAGTCTCCTGAGTAGCTGGGATTACAGGCACGTGCTACCATGCCAGGCTAATTTTTGTATTTTTAGTAGAGACGGGTTTTGCCATGTTGGTCAGGCTGGTCTCGAATTCCTGACCTCAGGTGGTACGCCTGCCTCGGCCTCCCAAAGTGCTGGGATTACAGGCGTGAGCTACACGCCCAGCTTGATCCCTCCATTTTGTTCAACAAATTGAATTCAAGCAGGAGGCTATAGGATTCCACAGCCATGAAGAAATGGAAGTTGGAGAATGTAGGATTGGTTCCTTGTATGGCTTTCTCTATTACTCTGCTGCGTGGCTGCCCAAGGTAAGAGTTGCCTTGGGTTTATGACCAAGGCCAGACATTGTAACTTTTCTGCTCTCCGCATGAGCTACTGTGCACAGAGGGGAGTTTAAGAGTCAGAAAATTGCTGCTATACAAGACATTTTCTTAGTAACAAATAGCAAACTGAAGCTTTTGTCATTAAGAAAGTGACATCAGTTGGTTTCACTTTCAGTGGAAACAAATGAGGATTATTGCCACCAGTGGCTGTTGGAAAGTTACTTCCAGAAACCTTTTCTAAGAAGTACATCCAATAAGCAAGTGTGTGCATGCGTTTTCTCTTAAATATGCTAACTCGTAGAAATATACAAATGTTAGTCAAACAGCTGAGCATTAAATTTAAATGATGAAGAACACGGATGTGCCCAAGGCACTCGCCCTGATTCAGGGCGAAAAGATGATTGCAGGTCACTGAACCAGAACAGAAGTTTAGAGAAGGTTATCAAGGGAAAGAAAAAGACACTTAAAAAAGAGTCACAATGACCAGAAAGATCACTAATTGCATATCTGCTTTTAAAATGCTCACATGTAACTATTTTGAATACCACCGATGTGTTCTGGAAATTAAAAGAGAAAAGTAAAATCAATGTGCATAACAATAATGCAAACATATTTGTGAGCTCTTTCAAAGTAACCTTTTAAAAAAAAATTTTTTTCTTTCTACCTTTGGGTTTCACACAATAGATTCTCAAAAGGTATTTGTGGTATTGAGTAGAATGCAATCATTGAGTGCCTGTTCTGTTTTTTTTTCACTTGTGCTTCAAAATGGCTTTGCAAAGTGGACATGTAGGGGAAGGTATATAACTGAGTAGGTAGGTGGTCAGACAGTATCACCTGTCAGGTCTTAGCAGTGTGAGACAATGGCCTGAAATACTTGACCGCTCTGAGCTTTAGTTTACCCATCTGTAACACAGGGATGGAAACAATACCCAAGCATTAGGGTTGCTGTGAGGATCCGATGGGATAAGACACTTGAAGTACTTAGGACGGGGTCTGGGACAGAGTCATGCTAAGAAAATATCAGCTACGACAGTGCTTTCATCTGACATTGCTGTTTAAAGCAACAAGTGGTCCAGGGACTCAGAATCACACAGGGAATTAGTGTCAGGAGGTTTCAACCCTTCAGCTTATGCTCTTTTCAGGGGGGAGAAAAAAAGAATTAACAAAGCAACATTTCAGCGATGGCATCTTGTAAGTAACCTTTCAGAACGGATTAAATATTGCTTCATGTTTACTAATTTGAATCATGTAATTATAGTTGGAAATAATTGCTCATTTCTAATTTTAAAGGTGTGTATGGGTGACAACTTTTATTTTTATGGTCCGTTAAAACATTACTGTCTAATTATCTTGAGAAGAGTGGCTTCGCTGAATTGAGTAGACATTAAAGACTGAGGAGAAAGGCATTTTGGGAAGGCCTGTATGTTAGAGCCTCAAATAGAACCCACATTTTCATCATATTTAAAAAAATATAGCCTATCAGTTTTTTTGAAAACTGTCCCCCCAAAACATCACCAACTTTCATCAGAAAATATCTTTGAAAGTATACAGTTTATTAAATTCCATAAAAACAGATCTCCTGGCATGTTACTAAAACTAGAAGCATCTCAGATGCTTTAGTGGAGGTGGATCTTATGTATACATTATGTGGAAGGAGGGGTTTTAAAGAGCATTGTGGAAGATAAAATGGAGGAGACGGGAATTAAATTGCTGTGGCTGTTTACTGTAACGTGCAAATCTTCTGACTGAAGTTAGGCACCATTCTGGTGTTTTAAGGAAATTCATCTTTGTGTTAATGAATGCCTGTGTCTTCAAAATCTGATCTGTATCTACACTACCTGTGCTTTTTTTTTCTTAGGGAATGTAATCTTAGACTATGTACCAATCATCATCAAGAAATTGCTATGTTACATAAAACAGGGTCGAGGGGTACAGGGATCTCTGAAAATGTGGAATTACAAGGCCTCCCTCCATTTTTCTATGATATTAAGTTTACATAAGCCAAAGATAACCCACGTGGATTTTGTACAAAAATAAAACACTCTTTTCTTCAGCCTGGCAAGAAAATCTGTACTTCTTTGTGTTTTCTGTCGGTGTTAGGACTCTTTCACTCTGCTGGGCGTTCAGTCTCTAAATCTCTGACTCTTTGAACTCCAGCTTTTGGTCCTTTGGCTTCTACATCCGATTAATTGGGAGGTCCTGGCAATTCTCCCGCGGTAGTGTAAGCTAACACCTGCTCTGTCTATAGATGGGGTTCAAATACCTAGGAAGCTCTGCTGAGCCCCAGAGCCTGGTTGGCGTTTCTCCTTTTTATTTTGATAATACTTTGTGGATGCCCAATTTATCACTGAACTGATCACATTTTGTTATCATGATTGGCAATAATATCCTCCTGGGCCAGTGGTTCCCAAATTTGGCAACATGTTAGAATCATAAAGAATTAAAAACCAACTAAATCAGAATTTCTGGGGAGGCGAGACAGGGAAGGTATTTTTAAAAGCGGCACTTCTCAAATTTTAATGTGCATGTAATTCACCTGGGGATCTTGTTAAAATGCAGATTTCTGATTCACTCAGATCAGAGGTGGGGCCCGAGACTCTGCATTCCTAACAAGTTCCCAGGTGAGGCAGATGCCACTCAAGCTAAAGCAGCTCCAAGCAGCCCCCACGTGGAGATGCAGTTTAGAAAGCAATCACATCCCGTTTTTGTATCTTAAACTCACAAACTCAGAAACTTACTGGATATAGGACCACTTATTTCTTCCTATCCTGTTACCTGTTCCTGCCACCACCATTTTAAGTGAGTGGAAGTTGACATTTTCTCATAAATCAGAATTTGGTTTGTCAGTATTTCAACTACTATAATTGGCTTTCACCACTCCCCCCCCCCCACCCCGTCTTGTCCCTGACTCTGCATTAATTTGCTGGCACTAGAACGCAGCGGAAGGGTGAGGAAAGTTAAGACGGAGGAGGAGGAGGCAGGTCTCTCTGCAGGTGCTTTTGTTTCGGTTGTAAAGCACCATCTTGTCTATTCTCGTCATTGCCATTCCAGCCCGTGGACTCCTCTTTGGCTGTTGTGACGCCCGCGCCCGCCCATGACCTCTCTTTTTTTCTGCCTTTTACACCTGAAAGCCCTTTGCTTCCCTCACTTATTCTCATATTTTTCTCACTCCACCATCCTTACGATGACTTACCACCAATTAATCTGCATCATCATTATTTCAAATGAACACAAGGAGAAACAGATGTTTATAATGTTAACATTTCTTTCTTCTATTTTAAGTGTTAGTTTCTCAACAGCATTACTTTCCCTCAGTTAATTCTTCTGTCCTTCCACATACACATCAATCTTTTGAGTGTTAGGCACCCACCATAGGCTCTGAGTAATTTTTATTTAGTAGTAACCTGCTCAAATAGCATAATTAAAGGTTCTATTAGCCTTGGTACACCTTTCTATGTCAGCCTAACTATTCTAATGATTCCTGGAGTATGCACTGAGGCAATGTGAGTTGCAGGAGGGAGCGAACAGGAAATATTGTAAAATTTGGAGGGATAGCCTGGTACGATGGTTCATGCTGTAGTCTCAGCTAGTTGGGAGGCTGGGACAGGAGGACAGCTTGAGCCCAGGAAGTCGAGGCTGCAGTGAGCGGTGAATGCGCTGCTGAACTTAACCCTGGGTGACAGAGCAAGACCCCAGCTCAAAAAAGAAAAAAAAAAAAAAAAAAAAGAGGGAAAGGGAGAGAAACACAGCAGCATGACCTCTGCAGACCCCTTGTGAATTACTAGCTCAAGGTAGTTCACAGTTTCAACAGTAGGTGGTGCTGCATTCATTTCAATGATTTATATCTATAAAGCTGGGTTTTTCATAGTGGCTGTGACAAAAAGCAATTACAGTGCAAAAATCAAGATGGAAAAGGAAACGAGGGGGCTGTGTCCCATCCGATTGAGAAGTTGTGCAGTGTTCAAGAGATGCACACATACCATTTGTAACTGTGGTTAAGAGGAAAATGAATTTCGTCAATTTATGTGTATTGGCTTTTCAAATAATTATTAAGTTGTTAGAACAAAAATACTTATTGTTTGAGTCTAACTAATACATGGCACTATGAGGTATTTCTTTGAGTCTAAGGTCACTGTGAAGAAGGACTCTGGGAACCAAGAAAGTTTTGGAACCTCTGCTCTGGTCTGGCTCACTTTTTTTCTGCCAAAAGTTTCCTGACCTCATGAGCTGGATAATCACATGAGGTGTCTCTTTTACTCCAGGTAAATTAAAGGTGGACCAATTTATGGTCACAAATGAAGGGCAACTCTCTCCTTTATCTTCTTTTTAAAAAATGTATTTTTCTATTTTTTAAATTGTGGTAAAAAAAATACTAGTGAAATTGTCTCATCTGTTGATATCCTATAACTTCAAAGAGGAATTTGAGAAAATGCCTTATCAACGGTTCAAATCCACCCCTAACACATGTCTGATACAGCCACGGTGGCAGCTAGGACAACTTCAGTTGTTACCCTTTATTTATTTATTTATTTTTTCTGCAAATATCTCCTGTACTATAACTACAAGAAGGAGAGGGAGGGGCAGCAGGGAAGGACAGATGATGAGGAGGGAGGGAAATTTGTCTAGCTGCCAATAAACTATGCAAATCCAACTAATCTAGTCAAAGCTGTAGCTGTGAAGAGATTTTGCCAATGCTTCTCTATATTTTCCACCGAGATTTGTTAATTACCTCATTTTACTTCTGCAGTGATACAAAAGTCAATATGCCACTTCAATGCATTGCACATAGATTTAATAGAACATAGACAGTGGATTTTTACCAGTAATAGTAACTTCTTTATGTACCTACTCTATCCCTGCCATTAGTGCAGCTCCACCAGGTAGGCATTGCTGCGTGCACTTTCTGGGTGAAGAAACTAAAGCCCAGGAAGGTGAATAACCTGTCCTGGGTCACGTAATTGGCACTGGCAGCACAGCGATGCATTCTCAGATCTGCTCGAGTCCACAGCTTGTAACTTTTCCCTATGGCAATATTCCTTCTCACAATTATAATTGTAAAACTGATTCTTACATGGTTTTATCCACTGCTGTTTCTAGTATCCTGACATAACCTGGCCTTTTTTTTTTTTTAAGAATAGGTGGCATTATAGGTGTAAAATGGCATCATAATTGGAGAAGAAAATTGGAAAGGAGAAAGCGGAGCCGTTATTTAGATAAAGCACTTTTTAAAACTTGATCTTGTATGGCAGCGATGCTATTTGTGTTTTAAAAAGTGCTTTAAAGATTTTAAGATGATGGTGATTTTTTACAACCATCAGTCAGTTAACCTAGTGTTCTTCAGATTTCACAAAGGAAATGGAGGGAAGTACAAGCAGCTGCTTTAGGAGTCACAGAGTGTGAATTTCAGAGCAAACATGGCTAGATCCTTGGGGATCTGTGCTGATGTTCACCCCTTCAGCGAATACTTCCTCTTTTACTTTATTCCACATTAATAATTCACATCATTGGTACACTTCCTGGTTACGTCAGCCCAAGCCATGGATGGCTGTCCTTCATTTATGGTGGTAAATACTTAAAAAGAATATTTACATATGGTTATTCAGGGATATTTGATCACAGATTGAAGTGTGAACATGCAGCCTTTGGAATCTGCAAAAAGTATGGTTTTTTTTGCATGATATCCTAATATAGATGTCTTAAAATCATAGCTGTAATCATAAATGAATGCATTTTCTCACATATATTTTTATGTTCATTCTCAGTTTGTTTACGAAGGGATGTGTCACAATGATTTTTTTAAAATCAATATTACCTTATGAGGCACAGAACCTACAAAGTACCAACCTGTAACCCTGTTTTTTTCTTCAACATCTTTTTAGTATGCAGATATTCTGCAACAAGTTTGGAGCTGATGATAAAATTCCAACGAAACTCATGATGACAGGCTAACCAAGCTGTTCCTCTGACTCAGCTCCAGTAATCTGTGAGGGCTATAATAAGTGATGCCTTCTCGCTTTACTTTCTGGAGTCAATGAAATGGTCAGATGATATTTGAAAAGAGGACCTTTACGTAGCATTTTTCTCTTTTACAAATTTTGCCCCAGTTAGATCACAAGATTTTGACATACCTGTGTTTTTTTTGCCAACTATTTGAGATAAGAATCAGCAGTAGCAGCAGCAGCTGCCAAATCTAAGGTAGTGGTGGGTTTTGACAGCAAAGGGCTCCATTTGGCCAGAGAATAGATGGTGCCATAGGTAGCAGAGTTAAGAGGCTGTTAATTTGAACTTGGCCAAAGGACTATAGCTCAGAATATTTGCTTTTAGAACGAGAGAAAAAGGAGCCTTCCTTTCTTTACAGCTTAATCTCTCCATTCCTATTTTTAATACACCCTACTTTATAGAATAGCCAGACCACATTTTTCAAGCTGCTGTAAAAATTAAAGGATTTATGATAATCCTATGTTGTGGGTGTTTCACTTCCAACTGGAGCATTTTCTCTCTCTTTGTTGTAGGGCTAACATTTCGCAGCTTCTTGCTAGTCTTCTTCCCGAAACTACTCAAGTGGAAAAAAAAAGTCTTACCAGATAAGCAACAATCTTTTGGGAAATAGTTCCCATCCTCCCCATCTATTTATTAGAAGTAACTTCTTCAGGCTTTTAAACCCAGAACATCAAAGGAATCCTACCTTGCCCACATACTGATAATCGGATCCTGTGTATTCCTCCAGGAGAAAGAACTGATTCCACATCCAGCTCCTTTTTGAACGGTTCAGCTCATTTTTGCTGTTTCCAGAGAGCTCCAGGGCCCTTTTCTTTGCTGGGAAACCACTAGTCCTCTTAGATAGTGGAGTTGAGAGAGTTGGGTAGGGCTGACCCACCCAAAAGAGCAGCAAGAAGTAGCGGTAAGTTCTCATGCTGATAGCACTGCCGAGTCTCTGGGTCGTGAGTGCCCCTCTCCTGGAACTGCCTTTTTCACTGCACTGTATCCAGCCTCATTCCTCCTTCCTTCCTTAATGTTCTTTGCTTGGCTCTCAGAGGATATCTGGAAAGAATAATAACATATCAAGCATTTTTAGAGATGCTTAAAATTCAGTGTTAGAGCAAATAGGCTGGAAAAAAGAGGACAGACATTTGGATAGCAAAACAACAAAAAAAGTTGGCTATCAATTTTGAAATGAAGGAGACGATCTTCCAGACATGCTAAACGGAAGGCATGTGCTGGGTAGGAAGCTGTTGTTTTCCTTCTCCTTTCCTATCGCTTAAAAATCCTATTTTAAGGAAGAGTGTTGCCGTAGGTCAATGTGCCAGAATGGATTATTGCGCTATTCCTTTACCTTGGAATATGTGAGCTGAGATCTGGTAGAAAAAATGAGTTTGTGTTTCTGATTCTATTTGCATATTTATCCTCATGAACAAGTCGAAGGCAAAGAACATCACAGATCATTTGAATTCAATTGAAAGTGGATAATGTTGGAACTTCGCTAAAATGGATTGAATCCCTGAGATGTGCCAGGCGTGAGTCAAGGCAGAGCCTGCTCTGCAGACTCTTGGCTTCGAAGATGAGCTGTGATAGGACCTTTGGGTCAAATGAGGTTGGAAAAGACCATACACCGTCTCTTCGGAGTGCAGATTAGCATATCAAAGTGCATGAAATAAAGTTTCTAAAGTGATATTTTGCAACAATGAAGCTAAGCCTATACATAATTAATCCAGCATTTCCCAAACTTGACCCGAAAACTTTTTTTTTTCCTTAGAGGACCTGATAATACTATAGGAGGAGTGATTAAGCAACCTACAGAATTTGTATTTAATAGACTAAATGAGTGATTCTATTCAAATTTCCTTAGGAAATCCTGAACTTTAATAATTTTTGTTTGTGTCATAAACAAGCATATTTTTTCAAGCTGGTCAAATTACATTTCTATTTGTTATGACAAAAATTGCAGTTGCATAGTTGCTAGGTAATTTTCACAGATGCATTAAACAAATCTAAGTACCACAGTGAGGGTCATCAAGGTTAAGATCTTCAGAAAAGTCAGCTATTACACTTGTGGGTAATAATTTTCCATGGGAAATACTAATTTTCAAAAGCACAATCCACCATTAGAAAATCCTGGTGGCCAGATTGCTTGGTATAGATGTCCCAAACTGGTTTACCAGTTTATGCAGTTAAAGTCATATATGCCTATATCTCCTTTATAAACTTTTCCACATTTTTTGGACAAAAAGCCAGTAAATTACTCCTTTATCTTACTATTTGATATAGAAAAAACATTGTCTTAAATAATACTAACAACAACAACAAAAAGGAAGTGTTTTGTAATGCGGAAATTATTAGTAATTGAACGGTACGTTTACTCTAAACCATGCAGATCAAGAAACGTGTTTTAGGTAATCTGATTAGTAGTTTTTTTCTCTACGTCAGAAAAAATGAGTTCACTTGATTCTTGTCATTCTACCAGGTAAATGTATATGTGACAAGGTTGTCATTTGTTTTTTTATTCTAGCCATGAGTAATTATAGCCACCTAATACCTGGCTTAGTCAAAGCCTTCTATTGAGAGATAAGTGAAATATTGTATAATATCCAGCATTTTAAATCCTTTATTCCATTCTTATGCATCTTCTTGACAGCAGGCTGTGGAAGCTGAAAATTCCATAGGTAAGTAAATTAGTTCTGTGACAATTAGTCATACTGGAAAAATGCCAGGCAACAGTATACTTGTCACCATGCAGCCTTGGTACAGGTGTGGAATGACTGATGATCAATTAGGGAGGAATGATTCTACTCTCTCCTCATAGCTAGTATATAAAGGGGACTGAGAGGGCATATGGAGAAAAGCCCTCCAAAGACATCTATTCATTTTTAGTAGCAAAGATTACACTGAGGTTGATTCTGTGGAAATTACATTTTTCTTAATTTCCCTCATTCTCCATTATTTGCAAAGACAAATCCTGCAGTGAAGAATTACACGCCTGCTGCTGCGCTCTGTGAGCACCCCATGGTGCTGGCAGGAAAGAGGGATGCGGAGAATGGAGGTGTCAGCTGTTTAAAAGGCAGACTCCTGAAGGCCGTTTTAGAGAAAAATCGATCCCTGTGGGTGTTGTGTGCAAACTCTACAAGCTGTTGCCACTTGAATATTAAATATTAGTTCTTTTTAATATCACAGATAACAAAATGTCAAGTATTTCATTTTTTTCTTAGTTGGTAATGAGCTTTTAAGTGATAAAAGTTTAAGTAGCATTTCCAAGTAGGCTACAACCTCTAATTTTGCTACAGCCCAGCTCTTTTTGTATCAACTTGACAGGGTGCCTCCTTATTAAAAACTTAATATATATAATTGAATTACTATGATCAATGCTCAAACTCATATTCAATGTTAGTTTTTTAGAAGGATAGATTTCTCTGTGAAATTATAAAGTTTTTTCTTTTTTAAAACCCCTTTAAACTGTTGAATATCTAAGTTAGCAATTCTCATTTAATTTTCCTTTTTTAAATATACTGGGGTACATGTGCAGATCGTGCAGGTTTGTTACATAGATATACACGTGGCAAGGTGGTGATTTGCTGTATCCATCCCCCTGTCATCTGCATTAGGTGGTTCTCCTAATGTTATCCCTCCCCAATCCCCCTACCCCCTGCTATCCCTCCCCCAAGCCCTCACCCCCCGACAGGCCCCAGTGTGTGATGTTCGCCTCCCTGTGTCTATGTGTTCTCATTTTTCAACACCCACTTATGAGTGAGAACATGTGGTATTTGGTTTTCTGTTCCTGTGTTAGTTTGCTGAGAATGATGGTTTCCAGCTTCAACCATGTCCCTGCAAAGGAGATGAACTCATCCTTTTTCATGGCTGCATAGTATTCCATGGTATATATGTGCCACATTTTCTTTATCCAGTCTATCATTGATGGGCATTTGGGTTGGTTCCAAGTCTTTGCTATTGTAAACAGTGCCGTAATAAACATACATGTGCATGTAATTGAATGTCTTTGTAATTGAATGTTTTATAATCCTTTGGGTTTATACCCAGTAATGGAATTGCTGGGTTGTAGTAGGCAAGATTGCATAGTGGTTATGATAATCAATGCTAGGGTCTGCAACATTAGTCTCTGTGAACTTGGCAAATGGTTTAATCTCAATGTGCCTCAGTTTCTTTATTCTGTAAATGGGGATAGTTATACTATCTACCTCATGGGGTGTTATAAGGATTAAATGAGGCATTACATGCAAATCACTTAGAACAGTGCCTGACATTTAGTACAGCATTAATAAGTATTAGATATTATAATTACTAATTATTATTGTTATTCTCATTTGTATTGCATGTGTAGAATCCATCTACAACACACTGCAGACATCTGCAGAAGATGGCATAGGTCCCTCTTAGGCCTATGTACGTTTTTATTGATCAGAAAACATCTCCACACAAGTCAAAATTTTCTTAAAATTAAAGAATAGAAGCACTTGAAAAACCTGAAGTAGTTTATATACTAATTGTTTTCTGTGGACTTCAATTCAGCATTTAACAGTGGTAGTGTAGGGACAGGGAAGGCAGAGACTGTGTGCCTTATTACCACTGTTTGCATGAAGGAAAAGAATATGGGCCAAAAAGAAAGTTGGCCGGAGGTTGGACTCATTCATTAAATCTATATTTTCTTCTTTTCCATTTTATTACGTTAAGGTTTTAAAAGTCATCTTTACTCACGTGAAAAAAAATCAGAACTAGCTTTAACTTAGTAATTTTGCCCCTGTAAAAATGGTACTGGTAGTTAACATACTGATATTATTCTACTGTTTTATCAGAAAAGAATTTGACGAGTTAAAATGAATGATATCTGCTATAGTTTGATATCTATCCCCTCCAAAACTCATCTTGAAATTTAATCCCCCATGTGGCAGTATTAAGAGGTGGAGATTTTAAGAGATGATTGGATCGTGAGAGTTCTTTCTGCCCTCATTAATGGATTAACTCATTCAAGGATTGATGAAATAATGGGTTATTATAAGAGTGTGACTGGTAGCTTTATAAGAAGAGGAAGAGAGGCTGGGCACGGTGGCTCAAACCTATAATTCCAGCACTTTGGGAGGCTGAGGTTAGTGGATCACCTGAGGTCGGAAGTTCAAAACCAGCCTGGCCAACATGGTGAAACCCCATCTCTACCAAAACACACCCTCCCCTGACACACACACACTAGCTGGGCATGGTCGTGGGCGCCTATAAACCAGCTACTTGGGAGGGTGAGGCAGGAGAATTGCTTGGATCCAGAGGTGGAGGCTGCAGTGAGCTGAGATTGCACCACTGCACTCCAGCAGCCTGGGCAACAAGAACGAAACTCCAGCTCAAAAAAAGTAAGAGTAAGAGAGACCTGAGTCACATGTTAGCACGCTGAGGCCCCTCACCATGTGATACTCTGCAGAGAGTTTCTACCAGTAAGAAGATCCTCACCAGATATGGCACCTCGACCTTGCACTTAGTCTCCATAACTTTAAGAAATAAAATTCATTTCTTTATAAATTTTCCAGTTTTAGGTATTCTGTTGTAAGTAACAGAAAGTGAACCAATACGGCGTCCAAATTTTAGATTTTACTTAACCTAAAAAACATTAAATGGGAAAAAATTGGTATGTTGTAAGCATACCCTTAAATGCAAAAAACAGGGTTCTTACAGTGCAGAATGGTCATGCGTTCAAGCAAAGGAAGACGACGGCCTGGAAGTAACCCAGCTTTGAGAACTGTGGAAAACTATTGATTTCTGAGCAGGCAAAGTAGAGAGGAACCATGGGGCAAGTGGCAATCAGATATAGTGGCTCATTTTGTAGACGTCAGGAAGTAAATGGAAAGGGGAAAGAAGTAAGGGCATGCTCAGATACTGAACTTAAAATAGCAGGCAATTTTAAGTTCAGCAATTCAATCACGAAATACCTGAAGACTAAACAGTGCTGAACAAAGTAGATATTGTACCTTTTGGCTGCCTTCATCCTGCCCTCTGTTCCCTCTTAGCATTAGGAGCCAATGAATTAGAAACACGAACAACTCTGTAAATATAAGACGTGAGCTACCTAATGACAGTCTAATGACAGTTTAGCAGTGGACTTACAAGGCTACTTCGTAGACTATGTCTCTTCTTTTTGTTGGAATCTCAGTTTTTTCTGAGGAACTTTCTATTTTCTATAGGTAATCATTTGTATGCTCTGAAATTTGACATGCAAAAGTGGTTGGTGGTCAAGAAATCTAGTTTGAATCTTTGCAGAACCTTATTTTACCGATGACTAGAAGGTAATGGAGATGTTTATGGATAGGGGGGTAAGGCCCACATAGCTTCGGTAATTGCATACTTTGAAAATTTTTTTTGCCTGGCAACCGATATGCATATGTACTTCAATATCCACAAGACTACACGGTCAAGTCCAGATTTTATTTAATGTGTTATTTTGGGGAGCCTGGGCCTCATTAATTCAAGTCCTATCAAGTTAGAATATGTGATAATTAATGCAAAGGCTGGGCTGATGTTTTCTTTTGATTAGCAAAACCTTTTCCCCTAGATTATTGGAAATTAATAGTGCAAAAATATTTCTTAGGGGTATATAGAATGAGAAGACAAACTAATATATCCTCAAGTTCCCTCCTGTACTTTGGAATCACCTTTTATTCACAAATAATTAACATGCTAATTAGAATTTTTTTAATTGATTGAATTGCTTCTCCAGTGACTTAGGTTTGATAACAGCTTGAATGACTCAAATGTATTACCTGGCTTTGAGATACTGATTTTATTACACTATTTGCAGACAAATAAATAAATATAAGACAGATTTGAAAGCAGTATAATTACATTCAAGTTTTAAAATTCAGACTTGACATAGATTTGTTCTGGTGTTCTTGATTAATTCTAATCAGTGCAATATTGCTATAATACTATCTAGACTTACAAATTAAACCAAGCACATTTGTTCTCTGGTGTTGCAGAGTCTTAACTTTGGCATTGAAAGCACAGTAGGCATTCAGTAAAGCAACGTTATTAATATAATTTAACCAGTTACCACAGTGAGAAAATGTTTTGAAACCTATTATGAATTGTTTCTTCAGCTAAATGGTGTTGCATAGCCATACTGTAGCATAGTACTTTATATTTCTGTAAATATGGTCTATACTTAAGTCATCCTATCCTGGATGATCTACACTTAACTCTTCCTAACCCATAAACATAGAACTGTTTTTGGCATATGTATCATAAATCTCTTATCAATTTTTGGTACATTTTCTTGTATTATAGCATTAATGAAATAGAAAACAGCTGGTTATTTATGACTTTTTGACATCTCTCTTATTGGATTACAACTCTGAGCCTGAAATCTCAGAGTCCTGCTCTGTCTTTGTGTGCGATAAGGATGGAGATGGTACTTAATCCAGGAAAGCCTAGAAAATTAAAGAAACAGAATTGTATTTCAAGATGAATTAAACAGAGTGAAGCCAAAGGGAAACATGCCTTCCTACAAGTAAATCTGAAAAAAATATGATATTTATTCTGAGAGAAGACTTTTACAGCCAATTAAGTTTGCTCAAGATCAATTTCCTGATAACCCAAGAAACTTTGTTTTGAATAGGTGGCCACCTCCTGTGAATAAAAATGTGTCTGTAGAACATGGCCGATCTTCTGGAAGTGGTAACATAAGGATAGAACCAGTTTAAAAGTTTTGGTAGGGATTTCACATGAAGTCTTCATTTCTAAACCTCCATTTCATTTTTCTGTAAATGTCAAAGTCACTGTTGAGTAAAATTGGTTCCGTTTCGTGTGGGTAATGAACTCCACTGAAATGTGTCAACAGCTTTGGCACGTCTCACCACCAGGCGCTTCTCCTGTGCCAATGAATCATTATGGCAAGAGCCATCAAATGAGCCTGATAAATTTTTTTGTAAATGTTTATATTTGTGAATAATATGCCAATCTGTTTGCAAACGGATGTATTTCCAGATGAAGCAATTTTAACAGCATTATCCTTGTTCTGAAATAATATTCCACACATTGCATTAATAAAGATAAAACCCAATGTGTCACAGCACATAAAATGACATTTTATATGTAGTGGGGGACTGAAATACTGACTTGGAACAAAAAACAAAATGGATCAAAACTTAAATCACAGCATAAAGACAAAGTTCTTTTACCACATGTGGGGGAAAAGTCCAAACTATTGTATTATGAGAGCTACTAAACTATGTAAATATGAGAATATGATGTTGAGCAGACTCCGGCATGCCACATGTTGAGGTGAGAATCTTAGCCCCTCACGACGCTAGCTGGACGAAGAGGGACCAATTTGTGTCTCAATTTCTTTATCTATAAAATGGGAGGATATTAATAGTACCTACCTCATAAGATAGCTGTGAGGATAGAAATGAATGAATTCATGTGAGGCCTTACTTATGAACATTAAGATGGCTACAATGACCTAAACTGCTCTTAAAGGTCTTAGCTCCTAGGGATACATTTGCTTCTTGTGCATTTTTTGGTTATACCTTTTATTCTACAATTAATAAACTTAAGTCAGTTGCTACTCTTCAAGAAATCAGTAGATCCGTCTGGGCGCAGTGGCACATGCCTGTAATCTCAGCACTTTGGGAGGCTGGGGTGGGCGGATCACAAGCTCAAGAGATCGAGATCGACCCTGTCTCTACTAAAAATACAAAAATTAGCTGGACTTGGTAGTGTGGGCCTGTAGTCTGAGCTACTTGGGAGGCTGAGGCAGGAGAATCGCTTGAACCTGGGAGGTGGAGGTTGCAGTGAGCCAAGATCGTGCCATTGCACTCTAGCCTGGGCAAGAGTGAGACTCTGTCTCAAAAAAAAAAAAAAACAAAAAAAAAAACAAAAAAACAGGCAGAGAAGAAATCAGTAGATCCTCATTTCTGGATTAACTTGAAACCCTGAAAATTCTGGTGGCCTTTATTTCTGAAGTGGAGGGAGCTGCCTCCCACAGCAACACAAGGGCTTTCTGGGCTGCCATGGTCCCCACTGTCCTTCCTGTGCTCCCCTGCTGGGGTCTTGTGTTCCAACGCCATTTGCCATCTCCCTACCACTGGGGTTTTCCTAGACCCGCTTGCTTCATTCCTTTAAGCACCCTGCCCAGCTCTTGAGGGCTCTTTGGGTATGGGGACCCTGTATTTTCCCGAAAGATTTACTCATGTAAACAAAGAAGAAGAGAAAGCATTTTTATACTTTTAATTAGCTATTCATGGTATGAATTTTAAACATTTCTGTAGCAAACTATATGTTTAGGTTGCAGAATTGTAGGAAAGACTGGATTTCATATTATTCTCTGCTTATATGCTAGGTTCTCTATCAGATACATTAATTTTTTTAGACACATGGCCATTTAAGACAATGAAGCTTAAACAAGACGGGGAGATGTCAAAATCCTCTTATAAATTAGCGTGGATGATTTCAGTGAGCTGGCTCTTAACAGCTCAATGAGAGGGCAGCCAGAGAGTATTGGCTGGCAGCTATGTGCCTGCGGGAGATGAAGGTATCTTAGTGAGGATGGAAGTCCAAAACAGATTTAACTTTATTAAATTGCAAAAGCAATCACATGGTTCAGTTTACCGTTAAGTAATTGTGAACTTGGCACATCATAGATGAGTTTTAGAGGCTAATACTTGCATAAAGTGTTACAAAGAGTAGAGATGTTTCAATTAATTTTGGCTGATGTGTAAGTCTTTTATCAATTACACTGTGTCTAACTCATAAATAATACTACTGGTTAACAGCTGCTATACTCTACCCCCGAACTTGTCACGTGCTAGGTACTTTGCGAAGCACATCACAAAGGTGTTTTCGTGAATTCTCATGACAATCCTGAGAAGTGGATAATATTCTTCCAATTTATGCAGATGAGAAACAGAAACTTAGGTCAAATACCTTGTCTAAGGTCATGCAGTGAATATGCGGTGAAGCCAGATCCCAAGCCATGCATCAGACTAGGGTGCCCTCACTCTGGATACACTCGAAGGGGGTGTGGGCCAGGCTGCTGCCCACATGACAGGTGCTCAGTCTAGCTGTGGCTTTAGAATTGTGTGTTCTTGAATCCTCTAAAAAATAACACCAATGCAGGTCTCCACGGGGTAAAAATGGTTGTCACAAAACTTACAAGCTAACTAAGAGCAGCAAACAAATGTGCCAGGTAATGGGATAAATGCTCTACCCACGTGTAAGTCTCACAACAATCCTTTGTGATGGGGACCATGTTCTTATCCTCTCTTTTAGAGATAAACACAGGCTTACAGGGACTGAATACTTCGCCCAGGGTACATAGCTAGAGAGTGGCGGAATTCGGATGAAACCCAACTAATCTAGAGTCTCCTTCTTGGTCATAACATCCACAATCTCATTTGTATTTTGCTTATGGAAACAGCATCTAGGTTGTATTTACTCTCATTTCAGGCAAAATTTGAACAAATTTATCATCAGGTTTCTAAATCCCCAGCAAATTGAAGGGATGAGGTAAACAGTGCTAGAGGCTGGAGTCTCAACATTAGTGGGAGGGGGTAGCTGAAAGGCACAGGCAGGTAGCTACCACAGGCAGGCAGAAGAACTGAGCACAGAACAGAATAAGTCAGGGGCTGGTCTTGGGAGAGTGATGAAGTCCTACATCCTGGTACCAAGAGCAGTGCCTGGCACATAGTAACACCAGATAAACACTGGTGAAATAAGCGAATGTCTAGATGAAGGCGCGCATGGCTGAATGTAAGAATGAGTAAATGCAGGAACTGATGATATGAGTAGTGACTATCAAAGTGAACATGTGAGTACTTCACAGCACTTGGAGACATCACCACCATCTTTCAAATACAGCACACTGATTTTCATAATCATGACCTTGAATCATTCAAGGAAGGTCCAAGTTCTTTTGAATGTTTCGTTTGGAAAGGCATGGATGTGCAGAATAAATACGAAGAAAATTCCTGTGGAAAGTTGTGATAGTGATATTTAGAAGAGCCAGGGTTTAAATCTCACTCTCTTTCTTCCTATGTGATTTCATGCAAGCTGTTCCACCTCTCTCAGCTCTTGTTTCTCATGTATAAAATTAGGGCCGACGTGCTCATCCTCAGGGATAGAATAGCACAGTGTTTAGAAACACAGGAGAAGCCAGTTTACCCGTTTTTGTCCCGGCGTCAATACTTATTAGCCATGAGATATTGGCAAGTGACTTGATACGATGTGTTCCAATTTCCCCATCTTTAAATCAAGAATGGTAAAGTCTTGGGGTCTCAGTGGAGGCACCTGATAAATAGCATCTCCCTTTGCCTTCCAAACTCCAAAGATGAAGAAATACAGGACTGTTGGATGAAGACCAATAGATCACCTTTCTTACTAAAAAACAAGAACAACAACAACAAAAAAACCAGGCAGGTTGGAAAGATGGCTTAGTGTAAGAGCCACAAGGGAGGGCTTGCTAAGAAAACTCCAGAATCAGGCAAGCTCTCCATGGAGCGGGAGTTACACTTTATTTTGCTCTTTCTCTTACAAAAACGCAAGTGATTCTTACCTCTGGGTGTCAATCTCCAGTTCTAAGTTCAGAGCCAGAGGGAATGCCTGTCTGTTCTCACCCTTGCTCAGCTCAGTTGCAGACCCAAGGTCTGAAGAAAGTGATGGGGGAGGAATCTGTTTTAATCCCCACTAATTAAAAAAGATCATTAGAGACCTCAGTGATCCTAAGAGCCAGTAAGTCACTTACTATTTACCGATGGTTCTGGTGTTTAAAGCTTTTCTTTTTTGGAGTTGTTTGTAGCATCACTAAAAGGAAAACAAGTATGAATAATTTAAAGATGGGGAATTTGAAGTTTCCCTGAAAATATCTTTCACTTCAGGTCAATCAATGCATTACAGGCAAAATGAATTCTTTTCTGTCTCTCTTCACCTTTCCCACTATACACACACACACACACACACACACACACAGACACAGACACACAGCAAACCAGGGATAGTGATCCAGATTTTTATGTGCTTCAGACACTTGCCTGTTAGCACTGAAAAACTACCATGGCACTTCTCCCCCAAAAGGATAGCGGTATTTACAGAGGTGTAACACTTTACGCCAAGTTATAATGGAAAGAAATAATCAAAGCTCCACTTGCTGTTGGGATAGCTTTGTTTGTTCAATGTGTTTTATGTAACTTTATTTGCAGAGAATTCATAGCCTAAATCAGATGCTTCTCATAAATATCTTGGTATAATAACTTAGAATAATTAATTTAATACATTTAATATAATAACTTAAAGGGGTTCTGCAACACCAAAAGGCTTTTTCCCTGAGACTAACTATTAATAAGATAGAATGGGGCTTGTGAAGGTGTGGATATCTTCACTAATTCAGGTTCATGTTAACTGACCCTCAAATTAAACTTGCTCTAGACAGGAAGACAATGTATTTGAATGGGATGCTGGATGTTTTATCAATTTTGATTGCCTTAATTTAAAAACTTTAATTGGAACCTCTGTTTACTAGAGTAAAATTGTACATAAAATATCACGCAAAACATTTTAAAAGATAATTTTAATTATACCACTAAAGAAATGCCGTTGTTCAATGTTTACTAAACACTTGCCAGAACAAGTTAATTAATGCATGTTTAAATAAGTGAAAGAAGAAGGTAAGCAGAAAAAAAAAATCACACTCGTCTTTTGTCGCATTTTACTGCAGTTGTCAAAGACGCCCCTTTTTTAATTTAATGACGGCACCGTCACAGTGCGCTTGTGTAATTATAAACAATGGGCAGGAGAATGCGGTGAGGGCCAAGGCAAAGCCAATTCCCACTGGGAGCCGTTGCTCAAAATAATTGCTCATTGCTGCTTGATGTTTCGAAGTAATCAAATCAAGCGCTTTTCAATTTCCTTCATCTATTCAGTTATTCCATGGGAGAATATCAGAATGTTCGGATGTTGCGTTTTTAATTGGTCAGTAATGTGAGCTTTTGATTATTGAAAACTACAGAAAAATATTTTTTAATAGAGCATTTGTGTAGAAAAAGAAATATTTTGATGATACTGAGTTCTTAGTTCTAATTTTAATAGACTACCAACTTTTCCACTTTCTTTATTCCTTTAGATTCTCTATTTTCTCCGTCTATTAATGATGATTACTTGTGTTAGTAAAGACTGATATTGGAAAGCGGTGAATGATCTGCTAAAAAACAAAATGCAATCAATTTTTCTAAGATACATCCTGTTATCTTAGTAGCTTTATGAAAAAAATCAGAAGAAAAAATATCAAAAATGTTTGAAATCTTTTGGAGAAATAAAATGCACACATCCCACTAATTATCACTATCATTATTAAGAAAATTGTTTTCCTACGCAGCGTAACTGGTACAGTTGTCCTCTTTGTCCTCAGGGAGCACATTCCAAGACCCCCAATGGATGCCTGAAATCAAGGATAGTATCCAAACCCCATTGCTGTCAACTGGAAGACGTTTCTGTTCATGTCTTCCACCCACAACTTAATGCCTTTTTCATCTTAACTAAGCACTTGTCATGCACTGTGGCCATAACTTTTGAAGTCTGACGTGAGGCAGCACAACTAGCACAAATTTCTTTTTCCTTCTCCATTATTTCATAAATGAATAGAAGATTCATTCTTACTGAAGATCTTAGCAACCTCAGCATACAATTTTTTTCTTTCCTTATTAAGTCGAGAACATTCCCCTTTTCACTTAAAGGAAGCACTTTACAACTTATCTTTGGCATTTCCAAATGGCCAGTATCTCTACTTTGCACTTTAGGACATTAAAATATAAAATGAGGGTGACTTGAACACAAGCACTGTGGTACCTCGACAGTCTTTGCTAACCATGAGGGCTAACTGACTAACAGGTGGTTTGTGTAGACAGTATAGATAAGCTGGAAAAAAGGAAAATTCACAATCCAGCCAGGACGGTGTGGGAGGGGGCAAGGTTTCACCACACTGTCCAGAACAGTGTGCAGCTTAAAACTTATGAATTGTTTATTTCTGGAATTTTCCATGTAATATTTTTGGACTGTGGTTGACTGTGGATAACTGAAGCCATGGAAAGAGAAATCTCACATCAGGAGGGATTTCTGTATTTACCTTTTCTTTTTTAAGAAAGCAGATTTTTTTAAGATCTACTCACCAACGTATCTCATGATCATTTTCTGAAAAGTTATTCAATATTAACAATTTCATTCAGAACCACTTCTGAAAAAAAACTCTGTATCAGTCCTGTTATAGTTTGTTTCCATATTTCTGAAACTGGTTGCCAAATTTCTCAAATCCACAAGTTCTGACACAACCTGTACAGGTCTGGGAAATGACATTGAATTTGGAACAGGCCTCTTTGGGTGTACTATTTGAAATTTCACTGCAGATGAGATAGTTAAGTTTCTTCTAAGTCTCCATGGGTTTGTTATAAAAATTAAACATGATATAGAGCTATTGACTGAATATATGTATGCTTGCAAAAATTGTATGTGGAAATCTAATCCCCAGTGTGGTGGTATTTGGAGGTGAGTTCTTTGGAAGGTGATTAGATCATGAAGGCATGGCCTTCATGAATGAGATTAGTACCCTTATAAAAGAGATCTCAGAGAGATCCTGTATTACTCTGTTCTCGCGCTGCTGATAAAGACATAGCCGAGACTGGGTAATTTATAAAGGAAAGAGGTTTAATTGGCTCACAATTCAGCAGGGCTGGGAGGCCCCAGGAAACTTACAATCATGGTAGAAGAGGAAGCAAACATGCCCTTCTTCATACGATGGCAGGAAGGAGAAGTGCCCAACAAAAGGGGGAAAAGCCCCTTATAAAACCATCAGATCTTGTGAGAACTCACACATTATCATGAGAACAGCATGAGGGTAACTGCCTCCATGACTAAATTACCTCATACTGAGTCCCTACCTCGACATGTGGGGATTATGGGAACTACAATTCAAGATGAGATTTAGGTGGGGACACAGCCAAACCATATCAGATCCCTTGCCCCCTTCTGCCCTGTGAGGACAAAGCAGGAAGACAGTCCATGAATCAGGAAGCCAGGTCTTCCTGCAGGCTGAATTTGCTGATGCCTTGATCTTGGGCTTCCCAGCCTCTAAAATGTTGAGATATGAATTTCTGTTGTTTACAAGCCACCTAGTCTATGGCATTTTGTTGTTATTGTTATAGCAGCCTGAGAAGACTAAGATATAAAGTATATAAAACACTTAGCACATGGCTACATAATCAGGAAATAAATATCAGCCAGTACTGCTTTTAATATTATTGTCTACAAAGAGCCACGTAAGACTAGCACATGTAACAATTTACTGTCTTTGCATTGGTATCAGTGAAGAATGTTAAATCAGAGTATCATAAAAGGCAGCCTTCCTAAAACACAAAACAAAAAAAAACAGCTCTTTCTTCTATGTATTATTTTTCTTCAGAAAAGAAAACTTTATACCCATGAACAGGCATGGTTTGGTACTTAAGCATGCCATTGACTTGCTCTTATTTATTTCATCTGAAAGGACAAATGGATTTCCTAATGTATTTTTCCTTATAAAATGAGAACCTAAAGTCCCAGTATATTTGCACACCTACTAATTATCAAATGAGTTTCCCTGAATATGAAAACTAAGCCAAAATGTAATTTAGCTCTATAAGCTACTGTCAAACTCAGATATTGTTCCATTTGGAGCATCTAGGCTTATTATTTGATTAGCAATTGTTTAATGGACTTAATGCAGCTATTTATTTTTTCCACAACTCAGTAAAACATTTTTGTAAAATGAGCATTTTTCTGATGAATAAAAAATACACACACACACACACACACACACACACACACACAATACACCTTAAAAGTATTCTGTCAAGTATTTCTGACATCCTGTCTTTAGAAGATGTCATGGTTCTATTGCTAATGTGGAATTTCTTTCACATGACTGTAAATAAAAACCAGGTATCCATGGTTATAAATACTTCATTTCACATTTTCTTTAGCCACAGCAAAAAATTTCAATTAATTGAATCACAGCCACCCTCAAATAATGCCAGAAGTGCAATACTTGGTGTTCCAGGTCAGGGGCAACCATTAATTAAGATGCAAAGGATCAGCATGAAAGTCTCCAATTTTTGTCCCAGACTTTTTTTTTTATGGATACGGACTAAAATATCTAGAAAATACAGCTTCAGCTATATGGGAAAGAGGAAATTAGGTGCAGTCTTTATTTTGCTTGGCCTGGAATTTTTGCTAAGGTTCTGAAGTGTCATTTTGGAATATGAAAATAAAAATTATCTTACTTCAGGACTTTTATTTGTATTTGTTTATTTAAACTTGACATATTTATTTGTACTAAAAAGGGCAGCTTCATGGGTAGATGTACAAGTTAACATATACGGAAAATCTAAAGTGAGAAGAGTAACATTCATATGCTTTGTTCAGTGATCTAATGGAGTTGCTATTCTAACTTCCCCTGTCGTTTTCTCTACATTTCAATGTTCAGAGAGAAAAGTGATCATGAAGCCTACTCAAGATTATGGACATAAACTTGTGGAATCGGTTCCCAAGAGGAGGGTAGTGATGTGACTTCAAGTTCCCCTTTCAACTTTCAGAGCTGAGATTAAAATCTCCTTGTTAGCAACTCGCAGAACAAGGAAATACAGCATTCCCCCCATATTCTAGACATCCACCTGCCTTCAGGTGTGACTTCTGAACTTGCCAGAAGGACAGAAGTGTGAATGTGTCCCCCTTAGACTAGTCTTCTTGCCCTGGTTTGGTTTGGTTCCAGTTCCTGTATAGTCCAGACTGCCCAAGCGGTGAGGATTGCAGGGAGGAGGTGATGCTTGCTATAAAAATGCTTTGGTTCTTCAGGATGCAGTGAAGGCATTCATGGCCTGGTGTCCATGACGTCTTCCAGGGGCACTGGGGAGCTTTGAAACAATGATTTAGGCCGTTAAGTGAGAGCAGAAGACAGGCGCTGCCCACAAGACTGAGTCAAAATGCGCGTGTTGGGTTTCTAAGTGGTTGCCGCTTCTTCTCGTATTGATCTTGCTGCCGAACGCAGCACGCGCATTGCTCGTCATTCTTGGCATCACACTGAATTTGCGTCCAGGAGAGACGCCTGGATGACGGTGGTGAGAAGGATGCTTTGCTCCTCCCAAAGCTGACACCCTGGTGACGTTCTGTATCACATCAGGCAGAGCATGAAATTCTTCCTCGCTGAGGGGTGGTTCAAGTGGTGGAAGGATCTTTTCCTGTGGACTTGGATTCAGGCAGGCTTGTGCTTTTCCCCGAAACTCTGTGATTGACAGGTATTGACTAAAAGGATGGGTTTTGCAGAGAGCTGTGTGGTTGCTCGAGTGGCTGAGATGGCTCTGCAGCTGGTGGTGGCTGCTGCTGCCACAGGAGGGTCCAGCTGTGTGCAGTCTGTGTGGGCTGCTCAGGTGCCCCTGTTCCAGCTGGCCATTTGACATTTAACCATCACTCCCTGGGGCCCCTCATGCCACTATTGCATAAGGTGAGATGTGTCTTGCTGACCAGTTACCTGCAACTGGTGCTTAGGATTACCAGGTTGAGGCTGTGTAGAGTCCTTACAGGGCAGTACTGCCAGGCCATGTGTCACTGTCCTTGTCATCCTGGCATCTTCCTTGGTGTGGGGGCTGGAAAGGAGTTGGAGGATGTGAGAATGCCCCTCCTAGAGCTGGGCCTGTTGACACATGGCTCCTAAGTGTCAGAGGAGGTGGAGAGATCTCTCCTCCCAGCACAGCCTGGTGGCTGGAGCATCGTGACCCTTGGTGCCTGGCTCACTCGGACCCCAGGGTGAACTCAAGAACCAAAGCATGTGTGAGGTGGAAGAAGAACTGGTACACATGACTGGTTGTTCCTGAAAGAACTAGAGGGAGGCAAGTGACCCCAGTGTTAGGGGCCATGCACAAGTTGCCTTTCTTTGTCATGCAGTCATGTGGCGTCTCCGACTTGGGCCCTTCTGCAAGGGAATTCACAAGTCTACCGCTCTGGCCACAGTGCTGAGCTCTTCGGTTATGAAATCATATCTGGGTTCTGGACTCTGAGAGGCCTGTTTGTGCAGCCAGTTCTTCCCTGATAGCAGTTCCAGGAAATTGACCCCAATCCAGACCCCAATAGACTCTGCCTGAGGTGTTGTATCCCCTGGTTTTGAAACCAAATCTGTGTTCTAAATTGTGGAGGGCTAATTTCTCTGGTCAGTTGTTCTCTGGTAGTTATACCAGGGTAGGAGTCCTGTTCAAACTATGCTTGGGGGCATCCTTTTGACTTGGGTTCAAAACATTCCTTCATTGGCGTCCTCTTGGGAGAGAGCTGCATGAAGTGTTGGTCCAGTCCCTAGAGGGAAGGGTCATCTGGATTCCACAGAGACTGCTGGCTCACTGGGCAGTTCTCAGAGGCCCTGGACTCATCAGGACCCAGAAAGGCCCATCCACTTCTTAAATACCTTCTGAATTTAGCCTTTTTTTTTTTTTTTTGAGATGAAGTCTTACTCCTGTTGCCCAGGCTGGAGTGCAATGGTGCTCTCTCGGCTCACTGCAACCTCCACCTCCCAGGTTCAAGCAATTCTCCTGCCTCAGCCTCCTGAGTAGCTGGGGTTACAGGCACCTGCCACCATGCCTGGCTAATTTTTGTATTTTTAGTAGAAACAGGGTTTCACCATGTTGGCCAGGCTAGTCTTGAACTCTTGACCTCAGGTGATCTGCCTGCTTCGGCCTCCCAAAGTGCTGGAATTACAGGTGTGAGCCACCATGTTTGTACTGAATTTAGCCTCTCTTTAAATATTTAAGATCTTGATGGATTCAGAGGAAGCCAGTGGAGGCTGAATTTTAAGGGAACTACAGATGCTGCTAGGTAGTTTTTCATTTCTGACAGCTCTTTTCCAAGTATAACTTTGATCCCAGGCTCTCTGGTTCTGACATATGGAAATGGTTTGGTCTCTGTGATGTTCAAGTATTGTTCCCTCCTCATTCTGGATGGCCACATTATGGAAAAGATGAGGAATCTCTCCTTACAAGTGTACTTTGTATACTCTTCTCAGCTTCTCCATGAACGTGTTTCATTTCATCACCAAATCATTGACTGAGGTCAGTGGAATGACATGAAAGGGGAAAATTATATAGGTGGGTTGTTCTCAGGCTCAAACCATGAATGATCCCAAGCAGCACTGCATGTTGGACAGAGGGCAGCCAGCCTGTTGCAACTACGCAGTGTGGAACACCTACCGCAGCTCATAAAACCCAAAAGGCAGAAAATAGGATATCCTCATTCGTGCTTTGAAGGAAAGGAGCATAGACTATCAGTGGTTAGGCTCATCATTTTCCCCCGAAATTTATTTGAAAAATAGACAAAATTGAATGCATTTGTTGGGTGCAACGTGATGTTTTGAAGTATATACAGTGTGGAATGAGTAGATCTAGCTAACATATGCATCACCACACATCGTCATTATTTTTGTGTTGAGAAGGATTTTTCTTTTTAGGAAAAAAACCTCTCTGCATTCCATCTTTATTTTAAGGGAACACTAATTGAATGAATTCTCTTTGAGGGGATGAAGAGGGAGACTAAGATCCTTTGGAAATGCTTAAAGCCATTAAGCATGAAATTTGCAAACTATGACATAAATTATTTAGAAATTTCCCCCAAATTGCCCGCCAAAGGGCCAACATAAATCCTTTTCTAGAGACAATGCATGATCTCTCAAAATACCTAGGTTGTTTTGGGCAGAATAATTGTGTGTGTGTGTGTGTGTGTGTGTGTGTGTGTGTGTGTAGGTTTTGCTTGTGAGAGGATTCCAGAATGTGGATATTTCTTAATATTGCTTTATGATGGTTGAGTTCAAACAAGAAGAATTCTGAGAAAAAGATCAGTACAACTTGTTAGCCACCAATTTATCATCTACCTATACAAGATTTAATGGTAGTGTTAAACCGAAGTCTCAAGAATAATTAGAGCCTAAAACAAGTCCTTAAAGTAAAGAGATGAAAAGAACTATATAAAGCGAAGGCTGTCATGAAATAGAAATTGCACAAGGCAAGGGAACTTTCATCCTGTTGAGTAAGTACTTTACTATGGGATTCTTTTTTAAATTAAGGTGCCTGATAAGTTCGATGAAAATTAAATATGTATGATTAGCAGGGACTCCTTAGCCCAGAGTAGTTGGAAATGAGTGGAAAAAGGACAGAGAGGTGGTTTTTCTTCCCCTAAGTCATTACCAGCTTTAGTTCACAGAAAAGTTTTTTCAAATACTTGCTTTGAAAGGCTGCTTTGAGGTCTGCTTTTAATTTGAACAGTTAAATATCATATTCATGCCAATGAATCCTTTTTCTTATTTTAATATCATTAGGAAGAGAGCTTTCCTGGCCAGAGTAGAGAGTGTAATTGCTTAAAAGAAGAAATATATAATACACATACTTAATAAAAACCTTTAAAACAATTTATGTTGGCTAGGCACCCTCATTTACATAAGACAGGCTTTTAGTTTTTAAAACTAAATTACATTGAACCATATGAAAAAAAATCTCCAGAATAAAATTTTAGCAAATAAATAACCTCTCACAGCTCTTGGTTGGGCTTTCTCTGGTTGTTTCTGTTTGGGCTGCAGGGTAATTTTACAGGAATCCTTTATTTTGCGAATGCAATTAGAGTCAGCCACACTTTATATAAACTGGAAAAGCCGCTAAGAACAAGGTAGTGTTCATCCTAAAACTTTGGTCACAGATACTTTGAAATTTACTATGTTTTCCGATGTTACCACTAATGGGAAAATATTTGTTTTCATTTAAAGTCATTTAAAAATATTTTTAAAACCAGAATGAATCATCACTTTTCATAGCTCAACAGATTGCCGTCTGCATGCACAACACTTCCTGCTGCTTATGACTAAAGAGAAATGACTTTGGCACTTTATCTGTGATGAGCCATTGTAGTTGCAATTGCCTGTGAGGCACCAAGACACCTGCCACAGCATCCTTGGGTGTTTTCCTGTGTAAGGCAATCCTCTCCAGACAACGTGGGGACAGCAAACCAATATGCCACCAGATAGAAGCAGGTGGAATGTTCCCATTAAGAGAATGAGCTTTGGAATCAGCTGGATACAGGTTGAAACTTTTACTTTACTTACGAGTTTTTGGACACATTACTTAACCTTTTAAAGTTTTAGCTTCTTCACCTCTAAACTGAGGAGTGACCATATTCAGGTTCTATGGTATTAACGCGGAGACCAAATGATTCAGGTGTACAGAGGAGCAGATACCTAGTAGCTATTATTAGGTCATTTTTGGTAAAGTTTTGGTGAATTGATAACTCTTGATCATTGATAACTTTTGATTTTATGGTAGCCAACTCATTCTCAAACTCTTCTGCAAAGATGTCCTGAGATAAGATCCCTGAAAGGTATGAGGGCAGAACCCAAAATGCAGAATTAAAAATGTCTTCAGCCTGGGTGCGGTATCTCATGTCTGTAATCCCAGTACTTTGGGAGGCTGAGGCAAGCAGATGACCTGAGGACAGGAGTTCGAGACCAGCCTGGCTAACATGGTGAAACCCCGTCTCTACTAAAAATACAAAAAAAAATTAGCCAAGCATAGTGGCTCCCACCTGTAATCCCAGCTACTTGGGAGGCTGAGGCAGGAGAATTACTTGAACCCTGGAGGTGGAGGTTGCAGTGAGCCGAGATCAAGCCATTGCACACCAGCCTGAGTGACAGAGCGAGACTCTGTTTCAAAAAAAAAAAAAAACAAAAAAAAAAAACTTCAATGTTATCTTAAACACTTATGCATATTTTGCATTCTACCCAATAAGCGTTCTAAATTATTTTATTGCCAAAAATCACGTTTGCTGCTCAAAATTTACAAATCTGATGCTCTAGGGTCACCTTCACACTGTGGCTTGACTGTGGCCCACCTGGGCTGTGCTGGAGAAACATCAGATAACACAGACATCTATAAACCTGGCTTTCTACTGTACAGATGTTGGTGGAGTTTCCTCCCCCTGACATCCCGCTTCATCCCCAGTTGAAACATAGGCAGGGTAGGTTCTCACTTATAAGTGATCTTTGACATTTTAATCTAAGATTTTAACTCATTTGGCTGAGAAATAGGGTGACGGATGCAGAACACAAATTCCTATTCCTTAGTGAGAAAAATTAAGCAACAGTAAAGCACGTGCCACTCTGTGTCGCTCTCATCACATCCCTATGTTGGAGTCCATTAAGAAAATATTAAGGCTGGGTGCGGTGGCTCATGCCTGTAATCCCAGCACTTTGGGAGGCCGAGGCAGGTGGATCACTTGAGCTTAGGAGATTGAGACCAGCCTGATCAACATGGTGAAACCCTGTTTCTA